>JABEYC010000086.1:0-26054 GCA_013266195.1 Fusarium zealandicum | reverse complement strand
GGTTAGATATGAGATGTGAGGGGGGTATAGCGAGAGTTGAAGGCATCGTGGGATTTAGATGGGCGTACTACATGGTAGTTTACTAGAGTATGTAGATATAGCTAGATAAGAACAGAGTACGTTTACATATCCGAGGCAGACTTTGACAGCACCTTTATCAGTCAAGATGCTCATATCCTATCAATTCCATCCAGTTCAAATCTCCTTGGCAAAGCTGATCCTCTCCGACCTCGGTCTGTGGATCATGTACCCAAAACCCCCCACCAAGTCATGATTCCATCCCCAACCTCTCAAGCGGGGTTCCGTCCTCGATGCGCTCTCTTACATGGATCACCACCAAATGCCAGCGTTGCTCGTCTAGAGGATCGCTTTAACTGGAGTCTCCAACCCATCTCCGCGGAACTCGCGTCTTGGCATTCGTGCTTATCACGCCCTCCATTCGCTCCGCGGGCGTGACATGACTGGGTCGACAACATGCGATACTATCACAGACCGGTCGAGGTTTGTCACGTTCTCCGAGTCCGCGTATGATTTGTCGTTGGGTTAGGTTTAGGTTGTCTTGCGCGCATAAATACAAGCTCGTCTCCCATGCATCGGGCCGTCGGTTCTCTGTTCTTGTGGTTATTCTTCATTGTTTGAATAGTCAATCCATTCGTCACCATGTACTTGTCCAGCATCCCGCTTGGATTGCTCGTCTCTACGGCCGCCGCAGAGACTATTCACGGCGTGGTCGTCTTTAGCCGCCATGGCGATCGTACGCCTACTTCAACAGCTCTATTCTCTTAACTGCCCAGACTAACACGTTCAGGATCTACCAAGTGGTACGGCGCTCAATCGCTCACCAGCCTCGGTGCAGAGCAAAACTTCCAGGTCGGCAGCGACTATCGCAGCCGCTATCTCTCCTCCGACTCGGACAGCCAGATCCTCGGCATCTCGGAGGATGAGTACAAGCCCTCCCAGATCTTTGCCAGCGCCCCCGACCAGGGCATCCTCATGAACACAGCCACTGCGTTCCTACAGGGCCTATATCCTCCCCTCGCAGATATTGACCCCGAGATCGTCTCGCAGACTCTCAACAACGGCTCGGAGAGTGAGGCTCCCCTCGACGGATATCAATATGTCCGTCTGCAAACCATCAGCGACAACTCGCCAGACACCATCTGGATCAAAGGCGACGATGCTTGCCCCAAGTACATCACCGCCTCAAAGGCGTTTATGGACAGCGACGTCTTTGCCCAGCGCACCGACGACACAAAGGACTTTTACGAAGGCTTCTACGACGTACTCTCCGACGGCGTCTACAACCTCCAGCCCGAGAACATGACGTACAGGAACGCCTACAACATCTTTGACCTCGTCAACGTCGCCCGCATCCACAACGAGTCCTCCCCGGCCCGCAACGTCTCCGACGCCGACCTCCTGCAGCTCCGCGCCCTCGCCGACTCTGCCGAGCTCGGCCTGAACTGGAACGCCTCCGATCCCGCCCGCGCCATCGGCGCAGAGACTCTGTCCGGCGCCGTCCTCGCCCAGCTCAACCAGACCGTCACATCCGAGGGCAAGCTCAAGTTCTCCCTCTTTGCCGGCAGCTACGACACCTTCCTCGCCTTCTTCGGCCTCGCCGGTCTCCTCGACGAGTCGCCCGACTTCCACGGCCTGCCCGACTACGCCTCCACCATGGCCTTTGAGCTGTTCACCGACAAGGACGCGGACGAGTTCCCCTCGGATCCGGCAAAGGACCTCCGCGTGCGCTGGCTCTTCCGCAACAGCACGGCCGGCGAGCTCGAGCCGTTTCCTCTCTTTGGCGCTGGCGAGGACTCGCTCTCATGGACCCGGTTCGTGAGCGAGATGGAGGAGCGCTCCATCACGGATGTCGGGGACTGGTGTACTCAGTGCGGCGCCAAGGAGGACTTTTGCGCTGCGTATAAGACTGACGATGATGAGGAGAGCGCCGAGATAGGGGGTAGCAGCGGCAGCAAGGGCGGCATGTCGAATGTTGTTGCTGGTGTCATTGGCGCCATGGTCACCCTCGGAGTTGTCGCTGTTATTGGTGCTGTTGCATTTGTCGTCATGAGGAAGAAACGTGCTCCTGCTGAAAAGGGGAGCGTGAGGAGTTTGAGTACAGACGGCAGCGCGACAAAGGTTTGAGATTTAGTAGCAAAAGGTAAATAATAGCTGATGAATGATGATTTTATGTCAAGCTTGATTCGTTTGTGGTGTTCCCAAGTAGAAATGAAAAGCTTCTGACTTCCAGAATAGCAAAGCTTGTGCATTGGTAGACTGGTGGTCGTTAACAATGCTCGTCAAGCGAGGGTATAGATGTATGTGTATGAAGCCTCCTCAACTCAACACCAAAAAAGATAGCGTCGATAATTCGAATCAGCAAAAGGAGAATGAATGCGTAATCTGGGAATCGAACCCAGGGCTCCCCGACGCTGCTCGAATGGCAACGGAGAATTTTACCACTAAACCAATTACGCTGGTTCTTGTTGTTGAATGAAACTATCGTATGCTCGTATATACCCAGATATCGCGGAGATTGAATTGCAAAATGTTGTTCAATGTGGCTACGAAGGGGCACCCCATCTTCAACGTTCAGATGCAACTTCAGGGCCGCTTCCTTACAACTGAAGTCATGTACAAAAATTTGATATAGTAATGTCTAGAATCAGAGTCCAGTCCTGTCGAGCCCACTCAAAGTAGACATCACCTGAAAGAGTCGTGAGATACATTTCAAGAGTTGTCTAGAAGCAGCATGGAATTGCAACAAATAACTCTAGCAAAACTATCCAAAACGCCAGTCTACCCGAATATGCCCAGAATGACAACAATGAACCCTTATAGTAAATCCCCTAAACCCTCTCCAGGCCAGCAGTCTGCTGCCTCGCCCTATCGACAATAGCCAACGCCCCCTCCAGCTTCTCAATCTCGCTCTGGAGTTCTACTCGTCTCATGATGGTGACCTCCTCTTCCCTGCACAAAGCGTCGAGCTCTTCCTCGCCCAGGCCAAGTACCCAGTTCGAGCTCAGGCGTTTCAGCGGGCCATTCTCATCAGAAATAAAGTCCTCGACGACCGAGTGGGTGATGGTCCGGATAAAAGTCTCCATGGTGATCTGGTTGCGCCCAGTCAGTGATTTTCTTCAATAGAGCATCGGGCTATCTTGAGATCTCACCTTGTAGTACACTTTGAGAACGTCGTGGACGTCGTATATCATGTTCTCCCTTAAACTTGGATGCACGAGGTCGAAGTACTTGATGAACTCGATGAGTTCTTCGTTGCCTTCCTTGACCTCGCGTGTTTTGCGACTTGCCTTGAAGAATCTTAGCTGACGCCAAGCAACAATCTGTTGTCCAAAGCCTGGAGCTGTCGTCTCGAGCCTCTCGCACTTGGTCTCCTGGTCGCACGCGTGTTTCCGACGCGACTCTACCTCCTGACAAGACGAGTTGTATGCCGTTTGCAGTACATTTTCCAGTTCTTGTCGTAACCTGTTAGTGTCGCCATTTGAAGGGCAGATTAAGTCCAGAATCGACACGCTGCAATCCACGACGGCTTGAATAACGCGTGCCAAATGCGTTTGGGTGATCTTGTCCCATTTGGCTACTTGCTTCTGATAGACTTTGTGGTACACAATCGGATTGATAACTCCGGGAAGCTGTGCGGCCTGATAAATGTCAAGATGTTCCTCGATACTCTTTATCAGTGCCCCAGAGTCTTGGACATCAGAGCAATGTGGGAATTGTTCGTCCAGGCTCGCAGATTCTTTCGTCGACATTCGCGCAGCAACTGGAGCTTCGGTGGCGGCATTTGGATTGATGCTTCGTACAATTTCGGTATAAGGGTCCAAGTCTTTGTCGAGAAAGTCCCACGTCGCTCCTTTGGACCGCATGAACTGGCCAAAGTCGCGATTGAGATTACTCACTTCCCAGCGAAGGCCCCTGACTGACTCCGGTAGGCCTTCAGGGCGATCCAGGGCTAGACCGGCGAATTTCTGAAATTGACTGACGGCACTGATAGCGTACTGCTGTTTGGCGCTGTGGGTTTCTCGGGGCTCTCCTAAGCTTTGTCTTTGGGAGCGTTTCTCATCCAGCCTTGATCTGATCCCCTTGCATAGTTCAGGGAAACAGGCGCGTATCCTAGAGCTCAAGACTTCCCCAAGATATGCCTTCAGAGCGGCAGAGCCCAGTCGGTTCTGGGGCACTATGTTCCATGGAGCCTTATCAAAAAGGCTCTTTTCGGCAGCTCTCAGGTCGAAAGAGTCTCCATCTTTATCTGCCCGATTGCGGACAAGGAACCAACCCTTGCGTAGAGAGCCAACGTCGTGAGAGGAGTCATTTGTGGCAATGGATACAACCTGTTTGATATTAGATGCGCCTTTGCATAGTTTTTATGAAGGGGGAAATACCTCTTTGGCCGCTTCTGGTTCATTTTGGATCATATCGCATTTGGTAAAGACGCCGACGAGGCGCTGTTGATCAACATGGTCAGTAGCCAAGGTGAAAGCATCTTGACGGTAAAAGTCTGTGGGAGCATCCGACACGCAACTATTTTTGTTAGACTTGTTGAAGGCTCCATGATAAGTTTCACCTACATCACGATACTGTCCCGTCTCTTCATGTATTCGATAATCATGGCCTCAACCTGGCAGGGATCTTCCTTGTTCACCTTGGATGAGTTCCGGAAAGTCCCAGGGAGATCGAGAATGCTGAAATAAGTGCGGCTTGGGCCAGACAACTCGACCTTGAGAACTTCTGACGCAAAGTTCTTGCGGTTTGGGCCTATGCCCGTAGAGATGCCCATCCAGTGGGAGACCTTTTGAAGGTTATTTGGGTTCAGAGGATTATGATAAAGCGGATGGCTTACCTCGTTGACAGTCTCAATGAAAGTTTCCTTAGTTAGGAATTCTCCTTCTTCCGGTACGAATTTGCCCATGTCTTCAGGAGCCGGTTTCATTCCAGGAATTCGGACCTCGGGCGGTTCAATAGTGATTCGAAACGAGTCTTTGGTTCCCGGTTTGGTGCGTCGAGAGACTATACGAGTTGGCCAGCGGGTGCAGCAGCCGCTGTTGACAGGGAACGGGATGCCGGTCAAGCTCTGCAAGAGTGAGGATTTGCCTGACGACTGACCACCAACAATTACGAGCTGGTTGTTGTTAGCAATGCCGTATCCACATATATAGCAGCCAGCCTACCTGGGGAATGCTCAGGTCGCTGGAGCCAACAGACTGGAGCTTGTCAATGGCATCAAACAAGATCCTATTGTGCTGGTTATCAAATGGATCCTCCGGCACGGCTTCTAGGTCAGCCGTATCAGGACCTGAATCTCCTTTAACAGAGGGTTTCGGGGTGGAAACTGTCTGAGCATTTCCCCGAAAAGGATCTTGTTCATCCGCATCGTGTTGATCCACTGTGATCTTTACACGGGGTGAAGGAGTGGGAGACTTTGACGGGTCTCCATTCAAGTCCCATACTCCAGAGTCAGCTGGCGAATGGCCTAGAGAGGCCTTGTCGCTCTTTTCGTAGCTGGAGCTGAGCTTGACCACCGTGGGAGGAGGAGTCATTGGGGCTTGGGGGAACGTATCAACTTGGCCGGCCATGATGATAGATTGACAACTGAAATGTAAAGAGGAGAAAGCAATATGCGTGAATGAAAAAGGTCCGAGTATGCACTGCAAGACTGATAAGGAGGAGAGTAATAGAAGAGATGAATGGGAAGTTGGACTAGGGATTTCAAGTTGGACTGGCTCAACCTTTTATCTCTATCCTCTATCCTCTATCCTGGTCCTCACACTTGTGATAATCAGCGAAATCGGGATTACTTTTAGAAATCCGCTACTAGAGTAAAATAAGCAGCCAGGCCCGCTTCAGATTCAGCTCTTCCAGCTAGTGCTGCATATACGCGCCAGTCGTTGGTTCTGTAAGGGACCACATCGTGGACTTGCTCAGACTCGAACCAGGTTCAACGCGGACAGAGACTCCATTTTTTGCCGTATCATGCCGATTCTCATGAACCTGATGGGTGCAGTAACTCTCGGCATGCAGAAATGTTTCCCTAAAAGGGACATTGCAACTCTCTGTTGGTAGCAGATTCAGCTGACACGCGACCTTTTTGTGGCCGGCGTGGGGTGGACAAGAGTTGAAACAAGAATAGAAATCTCAACAGTATAGTCAAGATTCAGGTACAGAGGTCGCTTGAATACGGCCGGCATTACCTGAAACTTGAAACACCGAGAGCCCATTGGATGTTGAAGGATCAGGATGATGCTGGTTGTTGGTTGTCTAAGTTGTGCTTGTTGGTTGTAGGAGTGAGATCTCCAGGGGAAAGGAAGGACCCCACGGCAGAAACCCCAGGGCCTAAGGCACTATTGAGCCAGTAAAAAAGTGCTCCCTAACATCGCAATCAAGAGAATGAACTATAACTAAATGGTCTCAGAGTGCTTACCCAAGTTATGTGCCAATGTTACACCGATCTAACCTATTATTCGATACTGCATCGGCAAGTGAGTCACTGTCGAACTAAGACAATCAGGACGAAAGCATATAACTTATATGACCATCCCGATGCCACATCAATAACAAGGGCGTGCCTACATACGATTGCCTTGCAAGCGCCTTGAAACAAGACATATGAGGTGATTTCCAAGCAGGCCGCTATCTCGGTCTCCCTCCACCGGCCCACTTACACATCAACCAACAACGGCGGCTATACTCGCCTCGATCATCCAATCGAATCATGGCCCCCTCAACTGAAGCGCTGCTCAAAGACACCGAGTTCGACCCTACACTCCTCGAAAGAGTCTCTTTCCGCAGGTCCATACCCCCGCTGGCCATCGTCGAGCCCGATCCTTCATGGCCCGAGACCTTTGCCCTCCTCAAGGCCCGCATCGAGTCCGCCCTCGGCAGCGTCGTCCTCGCAGTCAACCACGTCGGTTCAACGAGCATACCCAATCTCGCAGCCAAGGCGGTGATTGACATTGACCTGATCGTCGAGGACGTCGCGGATGAGGCGTCTTATGCGCCTGCTCTGGAAGAGGCTGGCTTTCAGTTCATCCTGCGGGAGCCGCAATGGCACGGCCATCGCTTCTTTTGCGGCTATGAGCCCATGTCGTGTAATTTGCACGTCTGGGGGCCTGACTCGCCCGAGACGGAGAGACACAGCATCTTTGCTGAATGGCTGAGGCGTAACGATGCTGATCGGGAGCTGTACGTAAAGATAAAGAGAGAGGCAGTTGAGGTGACTCTTCAGAGTGGTGAGACTGCATTGGAGTACAACAAACGTAAAGAGAACGTGATTCGTGAGATTCTGCAGAGAGCATTCAAAGACTTGGGACATATATAGCAGTTGATGGTGACCACTACCAAGATATGACAGGCTTGAAACGAGCAAATGGCAAATTTAACTAAGGATAGTGTACTTTACAGATTGGCGACATGATCATGGCTTCATAGAGCTGAGGATCCCCGGATTTCAACTCTTCGGTCTAGGGTAAGCGGGATGGCTTCGGCTCCACCCGCGGCTGCGGTATCAATTCCGAGCTTGGCCCAAAATTCAACATCGAGCTTGGCCTCAATCATCACCGGCTCCAACTTGTCCAGTCCATTGCATCGACCCATCGCCAGCCGCAGCCTCGTCCCCTGCCCTGCGCGCTCGCAAACGCAATGAACACCATGTTTCGATCCATCACGCACCTCGCGCGCCCCGTCCTGGCCAAGCCGCTGGCCCAAACCCCCAGGTAACGCTCCCCTCTCTCAATTCACCTCTGGACCTGGCTAACCCGTGACTGTCCAGGACATTCACGACCCTCGTTCCCCTCCGACCTACTCTGACTCCCTCTAACGGTGCCATCCGCCGGACCGTCCTCCCGTCGGGCTTCACCCCGTCGACCGCCGCGTCGGCCGATGTCGTGCCTGTGGGCGCCATCTCGGCGCATCCTGCGCTGGGCGACATGCAGATCCGCTGCGGACCGCGAAACACCATGAACGGACATAGTCGGCTGATCCAGAAGCGCAGACACGGGTTCCTGTACAGGACGCGGAGCAGGACCGGCAGGAAGATCCTCTGGCGAAGGAATGTCAAGGGCCGGAAGAACATTGCTCAATAAGGTGGCCAAGGCATCACGGACATGACCGAGGCTTAGAGGTGGATATGGCTTGGGAGAAGACACATTTCGACGTAATGTGTGGCATGTTGTGTACGATATCGGGGGTGCATAGGGAGGTGAGGCTTGGACGGGGTGTGTTCATCGTTGCCTCCCCCGTGTGATACAAACTTGTACAAACACGAAGACTTGAACCTAAAGCGTCTCTCACCTAATATCTGGCTCGGTGTCCGGCCGAGCTTGCATGTGAGGCATAAGCTTGCAGCAGGGGCGTGCCAGTTAGTGAGGGTTGATAACACGTATGTCGTGAGTTTACAAGTTGTTGTCACACCAATACTGTGTCGTCTTTCGCTCCGTCAAAGGCATTGGCTTTGGGGTCAACTCAAACTCAATTGAGCTGGATGCAGAGCCAAGTCGGCATGTCTACTCGAGAAACCTCGGAGGCACTCTAGGAGGCCATCGTGTCTCGGGGTCGAGGACACATATCGGCCATGATCAGCAGAAAAGCGGCTTGTGGGCAAGCACGCATCATCAGCCCCTCACAGAAAGACTGTCACAGGCTTTAGAAACTTCGAGTACGAGTACATAACCTCGTCTTGTCCCTCGGCCTGTTGTTAGTGGCGTCTGCAGGTCCTCCCTCGCAGACAAGCTGAAAGAGAATGGGCGGGCTGATAGTGCACCGGGCCGTTGTGCATGAGGGTGTGCAGAGATGATGCTGTTGATGGATGCAATACTGTAGGTAGGTAGATGTCTTGGTGCGTCTGGGGCTGAATGCCGATCAACTCGGAGGATGAGTAAGACCAACTCGGAGAGATGTAACTTGGACAGTGGAAGAACAATACCTTGGGTATGTTGGCTTTGTTGGATATCGAATAGATACTGTCCTTGTTCAACCAACGCGTGGTATCAATATTCATGAGTTCCAATACTATCAGCCTTCTGTATGCCACTGTATTCACCTAACCCAGTCCTCGGAGTTGACAGCCCAGGTAGGCAAGGAACCCCCCCCAACTATCTACACGGCACTACAAAAATCCCAAAGAAAACCAAGAAACCCACCAAATCTTCCCCGCAAAATACCACCCTCGTCCCCACAAGGACCCCTTTAGTTTTTCGACGCAACTTGTGTCGGTCAAGATATCCCGGAGGCGTCGGAAAGGCTGAGCAGAAGCAGGCCGAAGAGGCTGCAACGTGTCGGTGATTGTCTCGGAAGCCGACTAGGTACCTTGGCCGTAGTGTATACATCCCCCATCAAGCTCTTGATTCTGCTCGGCAGATGCACCAGAGTTGGCCAAGGCTGAGATGGAGGCCAGACTATAAACGATGGTTGGTCAGTTGACTCACCGAATCATGGGCGGCAAGCCCTTGACAGCAATTGGTGTGTCTGCCACTGTGACGTGAAAGACGTAATTAAACTCTCGACCAACCACTCGTCTCTTTGTCACAAGGCTCTGTACTGTACATCATTGTCTCAACCCATTGAGCAATCAACGGAGCCTGCTTCACCCAACAAACACTTACATATAAATAAACCCTGCAGGGCTATGCCCACCTTGTGTCTCACGTGGCGTCCCATTATGGGCATTCCCAGGCAACCACATCTTGCCCGTATGGGAAGCTCATCCGGGCAACCGACCAAGGAGAAATAGGCACTTGCATGGCAAGACTAACTATCGGTAAACCGCTCAGCCTAGGACAAGGATAACTCCCGGGACTACAAGGGTCAGAGAATGCGGGGGACGGACGAGCCGTCTAGTATCTTTCCTTTTTCATCCTTGGCGGTGGATATGCTAGACTAGTCCAGACAGACAGATCAACTGAGGTTCCCAAGTGGGATTCGGACCTTGGTGTGAGCGGCTATTGTGATGGCATATCCCTCAGACAGCATATAAGATGTCGTCTCTTCCCATGTTGTGTAGTACATCAGCAGCCAGCATCAGTTCCTCCCTTTCCTCCCTCGGAGTACCCCTTGTTGACTCAAGGAAAGTCTTGGAAAAGTAGTCTCGGCTTGACAACGAGGCAAAGTGGTTATTACCATACATCCCCCATCACGTAGTCATATCTTGCTCGTCAGCCAAGATGCGCTTCCTACCACTCCTCTCGGTCGTCACCCTGGCTCTCGCGAGCCCTCTGGCCTGCGTCAACTGCAAACCGCGTGAAAATCAACCGGCAGCTGTTGACAACCAACCCCGTGACGAGAAACCTCCAGTTGTTGAAAACCAGGCCCCTGGCGACGAACCCGTTGAAGATGACTCTGCTGTCGTTGTCTTGGAAGAAAGAGGCAAGCTTAGCATCCCACAACTCACAAGAATCCACAAGCTAACCTCGACACAGCCGTATCCGCAACACAGCAAGACCTGAACAACTTCAGGTTCTACATCCAACACGGCGCAGCGGCTTACTGCAACTCAGAGGCCCCAGCCGGCCAAAAGATCACCTGCAAAGACAACGGCTGCCCCTCCGTCAAAGCAACCATTGCAGCATCTTTTGTGTAAGTCTCGCCTCTCCCCTCTCCCAGAGCATCTCAGCTGACCCTCCTCAAGCGGCCCCAAGACAGGCATTGGCGGCTACGTCTCGACAGACTCGACCCGCAAGGAGATCGTCATCTCTTTCCGCGGCAGCACTAACATCCGCAACTGGCTCACAAACGTCAACTTTGACCAGGTCGCCTGCTCCCTCGTTGCCGGCTGCCGCGTCCACGACGGCTTCCAGGACGCATGGGCCGAGGTCGCCTCCCGCGCGACCGCCGCCGTCACCGCAGCTCGCAACGCGAACCCGTCCTTCCGTGTCATCGCCACGGGCCACTCCCTCGGCGGCGCCGTCGCGACGCTTGCGGCTGCCAACCTGCGCGCCGCCGGTGTCCCTATCGACATCTTCACCTTTGGCGCCCCCCGCCTCGGCAACGCTGCGCTGTCAACCTTCATCTCTAACCAGGCTGGCGGCGAGTACCGCGTCACCCACGGGCGAGACCCCGTGCCGCGTCTGCCGCCGCTGGTTTTCGGATACAGGCATACATCACCCGAGTACTGGCTTTCTGGCGGTGACTCGAACAAGATCGACTATGCGCTCGGCGACGTTAGGGTCTGCGAGGGCGCCGCAAACCTCTTCTGTAACGGCGGCACGCTGGGCCTCGACATTGCCTCCCACCTGCGCTACTTTCAGGATACATCGGCTTGCACTGGAAGTGGCGTGTCGTGGAAACGGGAGAGGGATGTAAGGCTGGTGAGGCGACAGGCGACCATGTCGGATGAGGAGCTTGAGAAGAAGCTGAATGCCTATGTTGAGATGGACAAGGACTTTGTTAATAAACAAACCCGGGCGTCATGATCTGACTGTAGATAATGCCATAATTAAATAAACCGAGACTATAAAATCATGTTTATTTTCACAGGCCACCAACAATAGTTGACATCAAGTACAAAGTAAAAGACACTGAGAATTGACAAACTAAAAGTACAGTAATCCCTCAAAAGCAGAATCAATCTTTCGTACATGCATCATGATGAACCGATACGCCGAGCAGGCATTGCTGCAATCATAATAGATCGATGAAAACCCCTTCCATTACTCCCTGGCTCCTAAACACTCAACCCGCTATGCACTGATGTTGGCACATGTGCATCTTCAATCGTGGGTCCCTTCGACAATCATACCCTGTGCATTCGGCACGCCGACAAGAATGACCCCACGAGGTACTCGCACTTCCTTCACCTTCATGCAACCAAACACGTTGACCTCTCGAATGTTGGGACAGGCCCGGAAGATGGATCCCAGGATGAAGTCCGTCACCTCCTCACAGAAGCTGATTTCAAGCTCCCTGAGCTCTGGGTAGTTGGCATCCTTGTGGAAAACTTCTTCAAACGCATCGCGCGAGATGTGACGGCAGGCATGCACGTTGAGGTGTCGAATCTTCTGCCCGGAATGAGCCATCAGCGCCTTGAACCCCTCGCTGCAGAGCCCGATGTTGTTTGGGTTCTCCCGCGGCTTGCTGGCGTCAACTTGTCGACATTTCTGGAGGTCTATGTAATGCAGTGGCGAGTTGGTCCACTCTGTGAATAAGGCAGCGAAGCCGTCGTCGGTCATGAACTCGCTGTCCGTGATGCGGAGCTTGGTGAGGGAGCGGCAGTGCTGATTGATGGCCCGTAGCACGCCATCATCGACCTCGGGAACAATCTTCAGAGACAATGTTTGTAGCTTCTTGCCAATCTTTGAGATGAAATGGGTGTAGGCGGCAGTCGTGGTTTTGCACTGTAGCTGAAGACCAATGTGCTCGAGTGAAGATATCTCACCAATGGATTTAACACCATCGTCGGAAACCTGCTGATTGTTCTCAACCTTTAATCGTCTCAAGTTGGGGCAGTGGTCTCTAAGCAGAGCCACACTATCATTGCCAAAGTGTCTATCGGTATAGTACACCTGCAGACCCTTGAGTGTCTCGCCCTTGGCACGAAGAAACTCGTGCCACTTTTCTTCGCTCAAGAGGTTTGCTCCGTGGAGGTAAAACGATTCGAGAGAAATGTCGCGAGACAGGAGGTAGTCCATGACTTCGTCTTTGAACTGGATGCCACACCGGATCTTGAGGTGTCGCAACTGCGGTGCAACCTGGAAGATGCTGATCAAGTCTTGCTCGCCCAAGTTTGCCCCATCGTAGATATGTAGAACCTCGGTTCCAGACTGAACAAAGAGAGGAAGTGTTTCCGACTTGAGAAGTCGTCGCTTGGAAAACATCCTCGCAATCTTGTCGATCAAGTGGTCGGGAAGGTCGCCGAGACTGTCGGCTAGTTCGACATTCTTCGCTAAGGTCTGGACGCACAGCGTGGCCAAACTCTTGGTGCCAACATCGCCATCGAGGATCCGACTCTGGATAGCGCGGCGTCTTCCTACACCACCGACTATTGCTTGCTTCTTTGGCTTCTTTTTGGGGAGACCTTGCCGCTCCTTGGCCACCTCTCTGCCGCAGGGGGCACACAGGAGGCCGCCATTAGGACCAGCAACCGAGTAAGGGGTGACGGTGAATCGCTTTTCGCAGATGTCGCAGTTTTCCATCTGCCCTGGAAGGGGGCCTGATCTCTCATCGAGCAGAGCTCGAGCAATCTCGTCGTCGTCAGAATTATCTGTGCGCTTCTTGCGCCTCTTGAAAGACTTGCTCTCTTTGATCTTTTCGATTTTCTTTTCTTCTTCCCTCTTGCGCTTCGCAGCTTGCTCATCGGCGGCGTTGCGATCAGAGCGTCTCCTGGAGGCGGTTGATTGCGCCGGTGCTGTGGGTGATTCGCCCTCGCCCTCGTCATCATCTTCGGGGTCGTCGGCAGCGGCCTGTCTTCGGCGAGCGTCGGCTTCTGATCGAATCTGAGCCGCAGAGATGTTATGCGACTGGAAACTGGTCAGCATATGAATAAAAAAGGTCGACAACGACGTGACCTACTGCCAGGAAATCGGTCAGTGCAGATTGGCTGTTGGAATGGTTATCATGGCTGAACCTGAAGTACAGACAGAGCGGGCATGAGCTTACGGTCCGTAAACGGCACGAAAATTCCGGTTGGGCTGATTCTGGTTGCCATTTTGATTATTCTGACCATTCTGGACATTCTGTGCGGTTTGTCCATTCTGATTGTTCTGGTTGTTGGTCTGAGTTTGCCGGAGCCGCGCCCTTTAAGATACAGGCGTTAACCTATCGCCACTTTCAGATGTCTACGGTAGGTAGAGAAAGACTTACATGATCACAGTAACGACGATCCGTCAAAGGGAAGGGTTTTTCTGGGTGATTGAGAAGAATCCTCTGGCTTTGGCGACCAAGATGCAGCCCAAGACATCAAAGGAGATGGGAGATTCGAGGCTCCGTATGAGTTGGCGCAAACGAGAAAGCAAGCGTCGGCAAGTGGCGTTCACGGTGGTTCCCCTGCAGCGGGCGATCACCTTCGCGAGTAATGGACAGCAGGCACGACGGGATAATTGCACCAGATCAGGTGACTTAGCAGCCGTGCATCATACAAATTCACACGATGTCAAGGCGTGGGTTTGATAGCGGAAACACAGTGTGCATTCTTAGCCCCATCTCCTAATTTAGATCCCTACCCCTGACGCACTCGCCCATGGAGGGGCAAACGCGGGCTGGCTCGCGCCTTCCTCCACTGTGACGCCGTGAATCAGGGACGCCTCCAAGTCCGGGAGAAAAAAGGAGCGCCGGTGGCAATTCTCTCTATCCTGCCTTTCAACCTAATAATTCCTCCCCTTTAATGATTGTTTCTTCCATCTCGGGCATTCACAGCCAAAGAGGTACATACTGCCTCATCACGGTTGTTTGAGAGTGAACTCCGTTTGTACCGTTCGTCTGTTTGAGCAGGTGTTTGTTTCCATCGTTTGCGTTTGTTCACTGCCCCCTGCTTACTGCTGCATTCACAACGCATTAGTGCGAACAGGCAGGCATTCAAAACCATCTGTCTTCGACTTTGTCTTGGCCTTTGCCTTTGTTCATCCAAACACAGCAACCTCTTCATCAGAAATCAACTCTCTTCTACGATTTCCTCATCAGTCAAACACACACGAGGGTTAGCCCGTTGGTCTTGAATTTATCTTGACCTCACTCTGAGTGATCTTAATCACGGCCGAGCCGCCATCATGCCTCGCGGTCGTCCTTCTCTTAGGGCAACATCCGCTGCTAATTCTCTGGCTGACAGTATGTTTTGTCTTTTCAACTCCATGGTTCTTTCAGTTATATATATTAACTATCAACAGCTTCTCGCGATGTCTCCACTGGATCAGGCCGGCTGACTCGCTCAGCTCTGACTAGAAGCCAGGCCGCCTCGTCCGCCGCCTCGTCCGCCGCAACCCCAGGTCAAGGCACAGAAGTTATGCCAACCGCCACTCCAGCCACTCGACCGAGAGGTCGACCAAGGAAGAGTGTAAGTGCATTAGAGACAGACTCTGCGGTCGAATCGCCCACTTTGAATGCAGCTCCTCCAGTCAAAAAACGTGGTAGACCAAGTAAAGCGTCTGTCCTCGAGAGCGACTCCGCCTCCCCGGCACCACAGATTCGAGATGGCACCTCCGAGAGCGACTTCTCTACTCCCGCGACGAGCAAAGTACCTACTCCCGCTGCAACTGACTACAACAAGTCCACCTCTTCTCTTGAAGTACAGATTCCTGGTCTTTCGCGATCAGCTGGCCCGGATCGGGAGCGGGGGTTACGGAGCAGCATGTACTCCATGAAAGCGGCATCCAAGACTCACAAGACGATCATTCTCGACTCAGATGACGAAGACTTCTCGGACAGTGGGGTTGACGCCAAGGTAGCCCGCCGCCTCCAAGAAGAAGAGTTTGCTCAAGTTAACGATGGCGTGTCTCCATCGCTTCCACTGCGAAAGAGTGCTCGAGCTTCTTCGTCCGTTGCTGCCCTTCCTCCTGCGACAGCCGACAGAGCATCAAGCAAGCGTGGCAGGGCTTCGACCGGCTCCACAGCTAAGCGTGGCCGTCCACCAAAGAAAGCCAAAGTCATTCCGGATTCCGATGATGACCAAGACATCGACATGGACGCAGAGTTTGCAGCGGGTGCCAATTATATCTCTGACTTGGGTTCGGACGAAGATGCCTCTTTTGCAGACCTCGATGATGTAAGCGACAAAGACGAGGATGCATACGCCTCTAGCGATGATGATGACCTTCCGTTATCCAAGACTAGGAAGCCTGTCACCCAGAGTGCGCGTAGGATTCCACCGGTTTCAAACGCAACATCTACACGACGAGCTACGAAAGCTACTCCAAGGCCCAGATCTAAGTCTATCTTACCTCGGCCTGCCACCCCTGGACCTGGACCCGCGAGCCATGATGACGCGCTCCAAGATGATCTGGCGGCTGATAGGGGGACCTTAGAGGAGGATGAATATGAGGACTCTGCACTTACGGATGCCTCTCCTAGTGATGGTGGTGACCCCAGTGAGGGCGAACCGGCAATCCAGCAAATCACAAACTCAAGACGAGCTTTCCGACCTGGGGGAAGCAGCCGGCGTCTCAAAAAAGAGCGGGATCGTTTGGAGGCTAATCATCCAGAGATTTTAACAATGTGGAACGATTTGGAGAACATGCCAATTATCAAGGCCCAGAAAGCAGCCCAACCACAGTCTATCTCGCGACAGCTCAAGCCCTTCCAACTAGAAGGTCTCTCCTGGATGACGGAGATGGAAAAGCTTGAGTGGAAAGGGGGACTTCTTGGCGATGAGATGGGTCTGGGCAAAACCATCCAGGCCGTGTCTCTCATCATGTCCGACTATCCCGCCAAGCAACCCTCTCTGGTTCTTGTACCCCCCGTTGCCTTGATGCAGTGGCAGCAGGAGATCAAGTCATACACCGATGGCACGCTGAAAACGTTCGTGTTTCACGGCACAAACCAAAAGACAAAGGGAATTACCGTCAAGGAACTGAAGAAGTACGACGTTATCATGATGTCGTATAACAGTCTCGAGTCCATCTACCGCAAACAGGAGAAGGGCTTCAAGCGCAAAGACGGGATTTACAAAGAAAAGAGTGTGATGCACGCCATCAACTTTCATCGCATCATTCTGGATGAGGCGCACTGCATCAAGACACGAACCACCATGACAGCTAAAGCGTGCTTCGCCCTCAAGACCAACTTTCGTTGGTGTTTGACTGGCACGCCGCTCCAGAACCGAATCGGAGAGTTTTTTTCGCTGATTCGATTCCTCAACGTTCGTCCCTTTGCATCTTATCTCTGCAAGCAATGCCCTTGCTCGACGCTCGAATGGTCCATGGACGAGGATAGTCGCTGCTCACAGTGTAAGCACGCTGGGATGCAGCACGTTTCCGTCTTCAACCAGGAGCTTCTCAACCCGATTCAGAAGTTTGGCAACCTAGGTCCCGGCAGAGAGGCCTTCCGCAAGCTTCGATTGATGACGGACCGTATCATGCTCCGACGTCTCAAGAAAGATCATACGAACTCGATGGAGCTTCCTGTCAAGGAGATATACGTTGATCGCCAATTCTTTGGAGAGGAGGAAAACGATTTTGCCAACAGCATCATGACCAACGGCCAGCGCAAGTTTGATACCTACGTCGCCCAAGGTGTCCTTCTCAACAACTACGCCAACATCTTTGGTCTCATTATGCAGATGAGACAGGTTGCTGACCATCCAGATCTGATTCTGAAGAAGAACGCCGACGGCGGTCAGAACGTTCTTGTCTGCTGCATCTGCGATGAGCCTGCTGAGGATACTGTGCGCAGTCGTTGCAAGCACGACTTTTGCAGAGCCTGCGTCGGTAGCTACGTCCGCTCGACTGATGAGCCTGATTGCCCCCGTTGCCACATTCCCTTGTCGATTGATCTCGAGCAGCCTGAGATTGAACAGGATGAGAACTACGTCAAGAAAAACTCTATCATCAACCGCATCAAGATGGAGAACTGGACCTCGTCGTCCAAGATTGAATTGCTCGTCCATGAACTGCACAAGCTTCGCTCCGACAATTCTTCGCACAAATCAATCATCTTCTCCCAGTTCACCACCATGTTGCAGCTCATTGAGTGGCGTCTCCGACGAGCTGGTATTACTACAGTAATGCTCGATGGCAGCATGACACCTGCACAGCGTCAGGCCTCGATTGAGCACTTCATGAACAACGTGAATGTGGAGTGCTTCTTGGTCTCCCTCAAAGCCGGTGGTGTTGCTCTTAATCTCACCGAGGCTTCTCGAGTCTTTATTGTCGATCCGTAAGTTTTCTGACATTCAGAATCCCTGACTTCCTAACTGAAATGTGTGCAGGTGGTGGAACCCAGCAGCAGAGTGGCAGTCGGCCGATCGATGCCACCGTATCGGACAGACTCGCCCTTGTACAATCACCCGCCTGTGCATCGAAGATTCAGTTGAAAGCCGCATGGTGCTGATCCAAGAAAAGAAGACCAACATGATTCACTCGACCGTCAACGCGGACGACAAGGCGATGGAGTCGCTCACCCCCCAGGACATGCAGTTTCTCTTCCGAGGCAGCTGAGTTCTTGATCGAATATCACTTTGCGCGAGGCTATGGATGTTATACTGAGTTTTTGGTACAAAATTGCGCCCGGATGATTGCTTTTCACATCCGAGCTGAACGAATGATGCAAATATTGACATTTTAGAGTGGTCCTTCGGCGGCATTGAGGGGCACAGTTGTGTAATGTATGTGACATCCTGGCCACCGGATAAGCAAGGAGTGCATACGGAGTATGGGAGTTGAGCGGACGAGACTCTGCCACCACGATACGGACTGATTTTGAAGTTTTGGACTTCTCAGGGCATCTATGTACGAGTTAGTAAAAAATAAACGACTCTGAGATGAACTGGTATTTGTCCTAACTGAACGTGAGGCTATATTTTTTAAGCCATGTGCATATGGGCGGTTTCTTGACATGTGGATAGATGGATGGCAATCAATGTTGTTCAATTACTTGATAATAATGATTCTGTTGCCATGTCTCCAGATTGGCCACTGATGATCAAAAGATTGTTTGATAAAGTCTATGTAGATAGCTCTAGTTTTCTTCTTTTGTGATCTTAGCTGATAGATCAAGCACAACCACACGGGAGAGTGTATACTGTAATTTATTCTCCCCGAAGCCAAAGTCCATCCAAACAAAAAAAAGCATCCAAAAAGAAACCCCCACAAAGACGAGTGAGAGTACGAAGGGAACAGTAGCGACGACTTTTGCCCAAGATAGGACTCAAGACATCGCCTGGATCTGTCGTCTACCATTCGAGATAGATCAACCACATTGAAAAGAGCCCAGATCACAGACCGAGAAGAGCCTTGGCACCCGGCTCGCTGCAGATATAAATGACGTCGTGGGCGTTGGAGAAGCCGTTGAACTGTGTGGCAGAGCACTTTGTGTAGGCACCCATGTCCTCAAAATAGAGCCAGTCGCCTACGTCGAGAACAGGATCGAAGCGGGTGCTCTCGGTGATGCGGTCGATGCCGTCGCATGTGGGACCCCAGATCGAGTACTCGAAACCCTCACCCACAGGGGTGGGATGAGCGGCCGAGGTCTCGTAGAGGGTCTCGCCGCCGGCACGGAGAACCTTTGCAATAGGGTTCTGGTGGTCAAACATGATGTTGGAGAAGTTGCCGTAGACGCCGTCGTTGACATAGACCATGTAGCCCTTGCCATCGAGGGTGGGGTCCTCGACGGTGCGGCGGGCGATGATGTTGCAGGCGATCGTATAGGCTGTGGCAACGTAGTAGCGACCGGGCTCGGCGATGATGTCCACGTTACTGTGGGGTGGGAAGAACTCGTCGAGGGCGCCGCGGAGGACGTTGGCCATGGCCTCGAAGGTATCACCACAGAAGCCACCACCAACGTCGAGGGTGCGCATGTGGAAGCCCAGTTCACGGGCCTGCTGGAAGACGGAGTGAGCGTCACGGACAGCCTTGAAGAAGGCGAGGGGGTCCGAGGCGCCGGAGCCGACGTGGAAACTGACGCCTACGACGTTGAGGCCAAGATCCTTGGCGAGGGCAAGGAGGGCCTCAGTGGTGTCCATGGCAGCGCCAAACTTCATGCTGAAGCGGCACAGGCTCTCGCTGTCATCGGTCATGATGCGGAGGAAAAGCTCGGCTCCTGGGTAGAGCTTGGCAATCTTGTAGAGCTCGTCGGCATTGTCAAAGGTCATCTGCTTGACGCCCACAGACTTGACGTATCGAACATACGAATTAGTCTTACAGGGTTGGGCGTAGATGATGCGGTCGGGGCTGAGGCCGGTGGACAGAACCTGCTCGATCTCGGTCTTGGAAGCACAGTCGAAGCCAGTGCCGAGCTCAGAGAGGAGCTTGATAACGCGGGCATCGGGGTTGCACTTGACGGCTGTAGTAGTGAGTCAGTTGATGTGGGATATTGGTAGAGTATAAACAAGAGTCTTACCATAGAACGGCCGGACTCTAGGAAGGTTCTTCTTCCAGCGAATGTGCTGGCGGTAGACCTCGCCTAGATCAGCGACGAAGAAGGTGTCTTCGTCACCAGGCTCGCACATCTCATGGTCGATGGCTTCCACGCGCTGGTGGAGAGCCTCGCCAATGAGCTGCTTGGGGGAAATCAATCCATTTTGCTCAAGAGAGTCCTGAAAGATGGGATTCTTCAATGCGATATGAGGGTGATTGACATTGTGGTTGTAGGTGTCGAGGACAGCCGTTGCCATAACCATATCCCAAACAGTTGCGGGAGTGTCGCGACTAGGGATTGCCTGAGGGAGTTGACGAGAGTACCGTGAACGAGACGGTAAACAGCCGAAGCAGCGAGGAGTGTCTGAGGAATCCTCGGGGATTGGTGTTGTAGTAGTATTAGAAGAAGCTCAACCGATGGTTCAGCTGGTATTAGGGCGGTCGAAAGCGGTAGCAGACTGATCCCTCAGTGATCTGGCGAGGCCTCCTCGACTCTTCCTCAGCGAGAGGAAGAACCTCTAGAATCCTCCTATGCGGCAGCTGGTTGTCGTCGAAAAACGACGGGGGAGTGTGTTCGTAACGGGGGTTGTCCAAGACAAGGAGGTCGAGGAGCTTAAGCGGCGAAGGATCGGGCAGTGGCAGCAGGAGGCGGGATAATGTTGATAATGTGGGAGGGCTTGCGGAGGCTGAAATCTTTGTCACTGACGAAGCTGACGGCCTGAGGAGCCGTGGTGGAAGCGGTGCCTTTGAGAAGACCAAAGGCGGTCGACGGTGAGGATTCTGGTGATGGTATTGGGCCGAGCTTTGGGCTCTGTGGGTTGCTGACGCGTGGTGTGTTTGCTAATAGTTGACGATGTCAAGGTGAAAGGGGAGAGAAGGAGGACGGCAACAACAAGACGAGGCCTTTTATTTGTTCTCGACCAAAGGTAAAGAAAGAGGAGGTGAAGGAGGTAGATACCTTAGCTACAAGCAGAACCAAAGTCTGTGCTGAATATGCGAGGTTGAGTGGTTGGTTGGTTGGGAGAGCATAGTGGGGAGACGGGGAAATATACTTGCAGTAGTACCAGAGAAATTTTTGCCCGGGCAGTGACGTTGGCACGAGAGAGGGGCAAGTGCAAATGTACAGGGGAGGAAAGAACTTGAACTAGGTGGCGCAGCAGGAGAAGCATGCACAGCTTGTGCCTGACTATCACACCGATACAAATACTTTTACACAACATATAGTTTTAACCTTGACTGAAGCCAGGTATCTCATGAGGTTGGTTTCTACACAATTGAGCCACTCAGCTGTCTCACCTCTTCAAGTCTCTATGTACTATTCGATCCATGTTGAATTAGTGGTGTGCACTTGTCGAGCCACAATGCAGTTAAGAAAAAGTAAGGTCCAAAACCCGGCGCTAAACCCAGCAACGCAAACAATGCCATAGAGAAGACGCACAATTAGAAAAAGAAAAAAGAGGGGATAGAAAATGTGCAGCCACAAACTTTTGTGCAGGGGCGTGGGCGCCCAAGCGTACCTACGGTCTTTTGGTTTGGGTTTTTGTTCGGGAGCTTCTCAGTGACTCTTGACCGACAGAGACCGAAAACCCTGCTCTGGTTGTAGCTTGTCCCATCGTGGGTAATGTAGACGTCACGATTGAATTGGCACATCCTTGACACTTGACACCTAAATTCCCTCAAGGACGACATGGGACAACATCAAGCTCCCTGCAAATTCCAAGCTTTGCTCGGTGCGTCGGGCACCAGCCGGTGACTTATCTGGCCTAAACGGTAAACAAACCTGGCCCTGGACCTGACAAGAACTTGTGTGTAGGCCGTGATCGCGTATGACGATCCAAGCCTCATCTGAAAAGAAACACGATACATAATACTGTCCAGCTTCACTTACCAGCCAAACCCTATATCAGAGGCCTAAACTAAATAAACCCTTAGGTACACCTTAGACTCTACTTTATTAAACTTTACTTTAATTACTACGTACCTAGTTAGTATTCTATATTATTTATGCCGAGAAGGCGCATACTATTCTGCTGTTGTTCCAGACCCCCCAAGCCAATGTCAGCATCTTCACCGACGCCATAGGTTGTTTTCGAACGTCACCCCGTAGACCAATCGGCTAAGCTACCGCAAGTCTAGAAGACTATCCACCAAGGCATTGTAGCCAAGGTACCAGATTAACACGTGTATCACCTTCAAACATGTACTCCGCTCTTTAGTCCAGTAAATCCATCGCTCAAGGACTCTGGCTCTGATAGAACGAGCTTCTCCCTCTTCCCCAGCCTCCAGAATCCAGGCACACCCACTCCTTCATCCACAACCACTCCCCAGTCTTAGCCAACCATTCATTCGACGCAGTAGACCCGCTATAAAACAACCCCCCGTGCTTGGTGCTTGCGCTCCGCAGCCTCGAAGGGAGCTTATGCTGGTATAGGCGTGTCTGGTATAGGCAAAGGTGAGGAGCAACAGTAGCTTTCGGGAACAGACGAGGGAAAGGAGAGGAAAGAGAGAGAATGTGTTTCATCTTGCGTTGCTCTGTGGTCTCTATGCCATTGAAGGGGCATAGAGATGTATCGTATCTGAACGCGTAGAAAGGGATAAGAACATAGCAGCTCGTGTGCGCAAGTATGCATCCGCTGCGTTGCAACATGGTGAGGAGTGTCATCTATAATCTTTTGCTTCTTGTGTAACGTACACTTCATCGTACAGCTTGTAGCCATCTTGGCCTACCGCGTCTACTCAGACACTTCCAACACCAAAGTCAGCTTTATATCATCAGTCAGGCCATCGAAGCTGCATTGCTTTCGTTCGGTCATAAGACTAGCCGTCATCTCTTTGATCTTCTCTTACTCAACACCCTTGACGTCCATCTCGCGAATCTTCCACTCGCCGTCGACCCACGATTGCTTCTCTCCCAAGAAAGAAACCCTCTCGGAGCCCTCGGCCATCGCGTCCACAAGGTATCGCTGTGCCACCTCGCGCACCTGGTCCTTGGTCACATCTAGGAGCTGCTCGCGCTTCTTCTGCTTCATCTCCTCAGTGATACCCGACAGGAACCGGCCCATGCCCTCCTGGTTGACCGACTTGGGCGCGTCGACTCCCTGGAATACAGAGATCTTGGCTTCCTCCAGATCACGATCTGTCCACTTCTTATCCGTCGCCCACCGGCCCGCGTTGCGCATGATGCCCAGCGTGTTCTGTGGGTTGGGGTCACGGTACGAGTAGAACCCAAACACGCCATCCAGTCCTCGAGAGTAAGCACCTCCACCGTACGCGCCGCCCTTTTCACGGATCTCGTGGTGTAGATGCTTGTGTGTCAGGAGCTGCGAGAGGATCTGCAGTGGCGCACCGTCTGCCGCCGTGTATGATGTCGTCGGTACCGACAGGCCGCCATAATAGACCTGATATGGCAGAGGGAAGAAGGTCTTGCTGTCCCGGGGAAGCTGTCGGGGAGAGGGGTTCTGCAGGTTGAGAGGACCACGCGAGAGACCGCCCATAAAGTTCTGCAGCGACGCACCATTGTCTGCCACACTCTCCGATCCGCAAGTAATGGCCGTGCGCATGCTGTCGCCTGCAAGCGCAAAGCTCTGGATCTGCTTCAACTTGGCAATCACATCCTCCAGCTTGTCTGACTCGGGTCGGCTGGCCAGAGTAGTGATCAGCTGAACCTGCGAGAGACCCGACACCTGTTGTCGCAGCCATCCAGTGCGGGTGAGGCCAGACTCCGAGCTACCCATGGCAAACCGGTGCCCCGTAGACGCAATGTCGTTGACCACACCATCTGCAGACGCCTGGAGAAGTTGTCGAATCCGGAGTGCCGCCTCGGGACTGTCAAAGTCGGTACCCAGGACAAGCTTTTGGATAATGTCAAACATGACGGGGACGTTGCGGTCCAAGGCCATACCAGTAAAGATGAGACCCTCGCTAGCAGCGTGAAAGTCAGTGGGTGACGGCGTGCAGTGGTATCCCACCGAGACACCACCCGTCTTGAGCTTGATGAGATCCTCGAGCTGCTCCATCGTCATGTCCTTAGTACCAAGACGCATGATACTATCGGTGAACAGAGGAACCAGCTCACGCAGCTCATCCGGCAGATTCTCCAACGTGTTGATGGCGCGGAAGTAGGTCAGGCCGTTGGTCGGAGCTTCATGCCACTGAATCTTGACTCCGTTGGCCTTCTCGTCACGAACCACCACAGGCTCTGTGCTTCGGGGAATGTCCTTGACGTGCACAGTCGGCAAACAGCTCAAGTCTTCGGTGTTGGTCTTGTTTTGCTCAACCAAAAGATCCTGCTCCTGCTTTTCAAAGTGCTTCCGAGCATTCTCTTCGCCGCCAGCCTCCTTGATCGCCGCCTGGATCTTGCCAGACAACCGCTCCTGCTCCTCTTTGACGAGGTCCTCGCCAAAGGTCGCCGAGGGAGCCATCGTAAATGTCAGGGCATTGTCGTTCAGCAGGTATTTGTCAATCAAACTCTCCAGGTAGCCACCCTCAGCGAGTTTGGTTTGGAAACCCGAGATGGTGTCGTTCCAGGCCAAAGAATCAAACGGATCAACGCCGTTAAACCACTTGGGCTTTAGACGGTTGAGCATAGAAAATCCAAAGTTGGCAGTCTTGTGCTTCAGAGTCAACTCCAATTGGTGCAGCGAGCCGTCAATCTTTGTCTTGTCAAAGCCTTTGTCCCGGGCGTCTCGCAGGATTTGTTGAACCTTCTCCTTGAGCTTGGCGACATCGGCCTCTTGAACACCAGTGAGACCGATAGAGAAGATACCTCGCTTGGCAGAACTATCATAGCCGGCATTCGGGCTCCAGTCGGCGCCCATACCAGCCTCAATCAGGCCGCGGTAAAGAGGCGAGCCGTAGCCGTCCATCAAAAGTGTAGACAAAAGGGCAAGAGAGAAAGACTCGAGAACGTCGGTGGTGTCACCCATGATCCATGACACCGAAGTCTTGTACTGGCGATCAGAGTCCACCAAAGGGTCCAATGGGCCAAAGAGGGTCACTTCCTGGGGTCCGTCGAGCGTAATGGGCTGCTGTATCACCTTGTCTCCCTGTATTTTTTCGAATGATTGCAGTTGATCGTTGACCTGCTGCAAATGGTCTACCAAGGGCATATCGCCATAAGTGAACACCTTGGCGTTGCTGGGGTGGTAATGTTCGGCATGGAATTTTCGCAGCTGCTCGTAAGTGAGATCGGTGATCTTCTGGGGGTCGCCGCCCGAGTTGTTGATATCAGGGAAGATGTGGTCGTGGAAGCGGATGTAGTATAGATACCCAGCATCCGACATTTGACCCTTCATCTCATTGTAGACGACACCCTTGAACACAAGCTTCTTGCTGGCTTCGTCCTCTGCAAGGGGGTTTTCGGGTCCGATGCGCCAGCCTTCCTGGGTGAAATCAGACTGCTTGAGTAGCGGATGCAGTGTAGAGTCCAGGTACACAGACATGAGGTTCTTGAAGTCTTGCGCGTTGGTTGTGGCAAACGGGTAAAAGGTATGGTCCGAAGCTGTGAAGGCGTTCATGAAGTTGGACAGTGTTCGAGGAAGCATCTTGAAGAAGGGATCGCGGATGGGATATCTGGGGCACTGTCAGCGTTTGGTTAATCCTCATATCCGTATGTGTTTCGTACTTGCTGCTACCACATAGCGTTGTGTGCTCGAGGATATGCGGTATGCCTGTATCGTCCGGGGGATTGGTCTTGAAGCCGATGGAGAAGACATTGTTGCTGTCGTCGCGCGCAATGTGTAGGTAATCGGCACCCGTCTTGTCATGTTGAAGATGTAAAGCCGTTAGCTCGAGCTCTGGCACATGCTTGGATCGCACGAGGGTGAAGCCATGGAGCTTCTCGCCCGGCTTTGGAAATTGGGATAGCTCCGTCACGGCCTTCCGAGCCCCGGCGGCGGCGTTGCGAAGCATTGTGAGGTGTAATAAATTAAAGATAAAGGATGAAAAAAAGAAGCAGCTAGTAATACAGAATGTGACCAGATAGTATACAAATCAGACGAGATCTGACGACGGCGTGTAAACGAGATCAAGGCCCTGATCGGTGAGCGG
>JABEYC010000085.1:0-53525 GCA_013266195.1 Fusarium zealandicum | reverse complement strand
AACAATAGTCAACAGTTGTTTTAACAGTAATTTAAACCAGTGCAATGCGAAGGTATATCACAGTCGATACCGTTGGGAGATCCTTAATTATAATATATCTTGTACAACATGCAGGACTGTCACGGGAGTCTCCCCGTATGAACCTTGAAAAGAAGATTGACGTGGCAACTTGAGATCATGCCTGATACCAGAGCTGAAATACCTTGGTTAGCGATGTATCCGATCGTTGCCAACTAGCTATAATACAAAAGACTTATATCTCCCTCTACATAGAACCAAACTCATGGGTAGACCTTGGTTTCTGTTGCAGTAGCGTCAGCTTTGGTATCAGGTGTGAAACATGGTTCAGGCGGTGGAGGTTCCAGGGGCCAATTTACAACAAGTTTTTGTCACTTTAAGCATTTATTAAGTTAGATCAATGACGCGCTGTTCAAGAAATATAATATGTTGTAGCCGTCTTGCGGCCCGATCTTTTGTTTTTAGATAACCGGTATCTCATCGGGTTCCACTTATCGGTCCTATTGCTTGCCGGAAACGGTAAGCGACGCGTGACGCGACTTCGCGTAACGTTGTCGAGAATCTATAGGGTGGGTTCTATAGAGAGATAAGAGTTTAACGTTAAATGATGTTTAATATTTACCGCTGTGTTAGAACTTTATTTTTGTTTATATAATAAAATAGGACTAAACTGATCTATTTCTTCTTATCAGAAATATATTATCGTGTTTCTAAACGGTCTAACAACTCAGGCAAGGTGCAAAATGCCATACTTACAATAAAATTAGATAATTGAGTAAGCATATGTATTAGTCTACTGCAGATACAGCAGGTTTAAATCCTGAAATCCGTGTCCCAAGCTAGGTAATGTAAACTAGAGGCGGGATCGGGGTTGTTTTATAAATTTGTACAACTCATAGCTTGGTAGCTAACATAGTATATATACACAAAATCTGGCTTCCTAAGCAAATAAATGCCCATATTGTCCAAAGTTGCGTGCTGCGGCCATCGTCACCATGTCTTTTAGGCTGACCTCGCTGAACCAGCTCTTTAAACCCTACAAAGCTGACCATCGCTCTTCTCCTGCCAGCCTTCACTGCCTACACAGGGGTAACACCACAAAACATCTTTCGGGTCGACCTTTTTCTTGATCTTGAGAAGACGATCATAGTTGGCACCCCAGAACGTCTGCTGCCAGTCCTTCTCGAATGGGAAGCCCTAAGTCGCATTGTCAGCCCAATTCCTACGCCCTCTGTCAAGAGTCAAGGGAACTCACCTCATTCATATACGAGCCACCACCAGGCGTGAGCTCGCGAAGGGCCTCGAATCTTTCGTCGAGGACTTTCTTGGATCTCTCTTCAGCGGTTGCATCGAATGGAGGGTACCCCCATCCCAGCCAGGTGACTTCCAATCGTTAGTATCTTCTTTCATGACCTGAAATTGACTAAAGACTGTCTTGGTGGTGTACTTACTCGCATGCATGTACGCCTTTCGCCATGCGGGATGGACAGCATTCCCTCCGCCACGGGGCTTCGCATTGATGACTCCTTTTCCAGCAACCATGTACGTCCCCAACCAGCCATCGTTGATAAGAATCGGCTTGAGCGCATTGGACAGGGCGTCCAAATCGCTGGTCAGAGTTTTCTTGTCCAACAGTCGTGATATGAGATACACCGAGCCGCCAGCCTGACCATCGTCGAAATTCTCAGAGTACCAGTCCATGAATGAGTCATACGGCTGTGTGAGGACCACCAAGGTAACCTGGCCCGGCCAACGCTTCTGGATGGTTTCGTTCAGCGGCTTGAAGATTCTATTGATCTTGGTCGTATCCTGGGTGTCTAGTATAATGGTTTTACCCATCAGACCAGCGACTCTTTCGGGAAGGCCGGGGATGGGAACAGGTGGAGGCGAATCCACGGTGGCCATCAGATAGCCCGATAAGCCGGAATCTGAGAGGTAAGGGATCTGAGAGGTGGCCCATGTGACAAGGTCCAAGGTAAAGGGAGCTTCAGGAACAGTAAACGCCATAAAGGATACCATGGTTAGCTTCTTGACTGGATGCGTCATGATGGTGACCGAGGTAAGAACTCCAAAAGTCGACCCTCCTCCCTGATGAATGTTAGTAGAAGTGCGGCACGAGTTGCTACCCAAGAAGAGCAAGACTTACACCACGCATCGCCCAGAACAAGTCTCGGTTCTGATCCTCATTAACCTTGAGTATCTCTCCTCCTGGTGTAACGACTTCCATCTCCAGCACATTGTCTGCTGCGAGTCCATAGTGCGGAGCAAGGATCGAGTGGCCACCTCCCGTCACGAAGCCAGCTATTCCGACAGTCTTGGCTCCGCCGCCTACAACAACGCGATTGTTTTGGCTCGCAGCCGTGTAAATGTCGATCATCATCGTCCCAGCCCCGGCAGTGATGGCATCGCCACGTATGGTCTTGCCTGATCCAGAAAGCCTGAACTGGCCTTTGTGGTATTTGATCTCGTTGAGGTGGTGTGTCCAGATTGAGAGTGAGCCTGGCGCAACTGAGCGCCCGAGATAGTCATGCCCGCTACTTCTCACGACAAGGCGAACGTCCTGCTTTCGGGCTGTTCATGTGTCAGTTGAACATCTATTTCGTTCTGGTTCAAGCATTGCTTACCAAAGTCAACAGTGGTTTTGACATGCTTGGCCGAGGTAACGTTAGCAACGTACGACGGATAGCCTGCTCCACTACAGGAAAAGTCGTCGAAAGGAAGACAAGTATAATTTGCCCAGAGATCCCACATCACAGAGACTGGATCCTGAGCGTGGAACTCAAAAGTTCTCCAGTCTTCTTTGACCTTGGGGCATTGATCTTCATTGAAGTTTGGCTGCCCCTCATGACAGACACCACCAGGCAGTTCTGGCTTAATGAGCCTGCCGTCAAGTGCCTTGTTAAGCCGAGACCACTCAGACCTTGACGGCCATCCTGGACTGCCTGGAAAGGCCTTGCAGTTCTTGGAGAGAGGTGATGCCCATGCCAAACCGGATGCGCAAAGCGCGAGGAAGAGTTGGGAGGGGATCATGTCGGTGTGTTGAGAGATCCGCTAACCACTATGTTTTCGGAGCATACATTGTAAGACGGGGGGTTCTTATGCGGGCGGGTGATCTACCATCTACGAAGACCCGGGCTGTCGGAACAAATCGTCAGGTAAGATTCCGTCTTGGCGAGATAACGGTGGGAGCCACGGGAACAAGGGCCGGTTCGCTGACTTTAGGCTATGCATAGCAGCGGCGCCGCCTGGACCGACGGTACCGTTTCCGTAGGATTCTTGCGGTGCAGCAAGGGACAGGCTACAGACTGCAGATAACCAGATATACGGGTGTGCCGCAGCGTTACATCGGCCTGTCTGTGATGTGGCAGGGCGTAGGGTCAATGTAAGCTGTAAGCCGTATGCTGCACAAGGACCCTTGCAACGGAAGACTCGGAAGGCCGAGACCGTGAGAGCCTCGAACCAATCCACGGCCTAGGATGAGCCGCGCCGTGTTGAAGTGACTACTCTTCATCAGTGCTGAAGGGCTCTTCTCCCAAAAGTGAGATCTGAAGAAGATCTGCATCTCTTACTTTGTGTACAGCCCATGCTCACCTTGTCCCAGCAAGGTTGTCAAATTTACGTTCTTGAAACATTTTTCAGCGTCAAGATTTCTGTTCTATCTGGAAAAGCTCTCGAGACAGCATGGATACCAGGAGAACAGACAGCTTAGAAATTGGCGCGCAGCCTCACTCAAATGTCAACGATGCAACCGAGAACAACAGCAACAGTGTCGACCACCACACCAAAGAGAAGACTGAAAACTCTCCGTTAGATCATGGGAGTAATGGAGATACTCTCCACACGCCTAACGATGATGAGCCCGCGACTCACGAATACGCGACACCGCGAGAACTGGCCCTGCTGTCAACAGTATTTACTATCGCCACCTTCATGATAGCCATAGATGGAAGTATTCTTGGTAGGAAGCCTCAACTACTCTGCCTCTCCTAAAAGGAAATTAGCTCATCGGTTCCAGCGACGGCTATTCCCAAGATAACGAGTGATTTCAGTCGGCTTGAAGACGTACCATGGTACGGCAGCGCATATCTCCTGACAGAAATGGCATTCCAGCCTACATTCGGTCGTATGTATAGTTTGTTTGATGCCAAGATTCTCTACTTGGCCTCTATTATATTGTGTGAGTCCTTGCTGTCCTAACCTCATGGCGATGTGTATCTGTGGCTTATATGCTTTTGCAAAGTCGAGGTGGGCTCGATTCTATGTGCTGCCTCGCCCAACTCGGCAGCATTGATCACCGGAAGAGTGATATCCGGAACGGGAGCTGCTGGGCTTCTCTGCGGAAGTCTGGCTGTATACGGAAGGTCAGTCCCTCTGCGGGCGAGGCCATTCGGGATGGCTCTTGTTACAAGCATGTACGGCATCGCCGGAGTTCTGGGACCAACTCTCGGAGGGCTTATCACCGATGAACCTCGACTTACTTGGCGTTTCTGCTTCTGGTATGATAATCCTTGTTCTTTACCTCCAACATGACAGCAGAAGTCTAACGGGTATCAGGATCAACCTGCGTATGTGGTCTGTTGCCAGCATCCAAAGAAATCCTTTCTAATCGTCTGTCTAGCGCTTGGGGCTGTGACATTTGCGATTGCATGCAGAATCTTGAAACGCAAGACACCGCTCAATGGACGACTCTCGCTGCGTGAGAAGCTAAAGAAGCTGGATCTTGTCGGTGGCTCTCTGCTTATAGTGAGCCTGGTGACACTCTTCTTTGCACTGCAATGGGGCGGGAGCAAATACCCATGGTCTGACCCCAGGGTCTACGTATGCGTTGTGGTATTTGGAGTATTAATATTGGCATTCGCCTGGCTACAGGCTACCAAGAAAGAAGAGTAAGAAAGGACTACAAACCTCTGAAGGTATTTTCTAGCTGACGATACCACAACAAAACAGGGCAACCATTCCAATTCGGATCCTCTCGCAGCGTACAGTGGCGATTAGCTGCGTCTTCAACATGCTCATGGCAATGGCACACAACACGCACATGTACTATCTCGCCTTTTACTTCCAGGCTGTACTGGGGACAAACGCCGTGACGTCGGGAGTACGCTGTCTCGCGTACGGAATCCCGTGCAGCATTGCCATCATCATCACGGGCGCGTGTATCAGCTCCAAAGGCCACTACGTCCCCTTTATGTGGCTGGGGGCTAGCGTCTTCATCGCCGGGTGCGTGCTCCTCCATGAGTTGGACAGGGAGTCCTCGACAGGGGAGTGGCTTGGCTTCCAGATCCTTGGCGGAGCGGGCATCGGGCTCGCAGAACAAGTCCCCTTTATCGCGGTGCAGGTGGTTCTCCCCGACGACGATATGCCCACCNNCTATTCGGCGGCGCGGTGGGCCTCAGCATCGCCTCCAACCTCTTTTCTGGGGAGCTCATCCGGCGGCTTGCGGGAGCCCCGGGTGGGATAGACGTTAGCGCTATACGGGATGCGGGTGCGTCGGATCTGGAGAGCGCTGTGCCGGCGGATTTACTGCCGGTGGTCCAGAGGGCATTCGGCTACGCCGTAACCAAGGCTTTTATCCTGCCCATTGTTGTGGCTGGCATCTCTTTGATCTTGAGCTTCGGGATGCAGAGACGATGGATTCCCGACGATAGGGTGCAGCCAGCTCAAGGGGAGGAAACAGTAATGACTGGCGATACGCCTGGAACTACGTCCTCAGATCCGGGACGACAGGAAAAAGCTGTTTAAATAGATTGTAGAGCATACATAGACACACAAACCAAATAGACGGCCTGGTTCTTTGATGTCTGTCAATCCCCTAGAGTGCCTTTGGCTCTATTACTGAGTAAGTTGATTCCACTGTGTCATATGCGCTTTTCACTACCAGAGAAGCATCTGCTTGCAGGATAACATAGTCAGCCTTTTTTCAACATTTCTAAGGTCATGAAAACCTGATTCAATACATCTGCCTATTTTCGTGACCTCGGGGAGCATTTATCTCCCCATCAAGCCAGTTAGTTGTTTTAAAAGCAGGAGCATGGAAAGGAACTCGAGTCGCGAATAGAAATAATATCATTGTTGGGTCTAACGAGTGCTACCAAAGATCAAGGAAAAATAACAAAGAGGTCCATCTCATTTCGCATCTATCAACGTCTTCATCACCGATGAAGCACGTTGTAAACAATCCGCCCACTTCTTCACCTGCTCCTTGCCGGTGATGACCGAGAAATGTGATCTAGAGAAAAAGAAAAGTTAGCTTCTTTCAAGACACACAAGACGACAGAATTCTACTCACCCTGCATCTGTGACATAGTACGTCATCCAGAACCTGTCGGGGTTCTGCATGATGAAACAAGACTCGGGAGAAAGACCATCCGTGTTTGAAAACATCTGGTTGGGTTCCACGGTCTGATCGTAGAATGGGTTCTTGAAGAGATCTGGTTGTTCTTCGCCCTCTTCTCCGCAGAGCTCGAGGGCCCTGAGCGTGCGCTGGTAGCAACGGCCGGTAAAGGCTTCCTTGATGGTCTGGTTTCGGGCATTGGCAGCCTCAAGCATCAATTGGGAACGCTCTCCAGCCGGGAGACTCTCGTCATCTGCAACCGTACAGAAATTTGCGGTAATGGGCGTGTTGACTTGCACAATATCGGGCCGGCCCTTGTGGTAGTGGGACATGGAGATGGCCTCCCAGGATTGGGCGTTGTAGCCGTAGTAGTAGTAGTTGGCGAGAAGACACATCAGATCAAAGATGCCCTTGATGGGAAGGTGGCTATCGAGGAGAATGTCCTTTCCAAACTCGGATAGTACGATGTCTCTATAGCCAAACTTCGTGATTTCGTCCTCGAAGCGCTGGCGCACATGGAGGACACGCTCATCCAAGGCCGGCGATGTCTTGAGTGTGAACTCTCGAGGCACCTCAATGACACCGTTGGTGTGTCCGTTGACCTTTTGTGAAGGCTTGTAGTTCGTGATACCCTTGACAATGGTAGTCTGCAGCTCGAAGAGTGTCATTGCCTATGATGGATCAGTTTTGAGCTTCGAAAGTGGCAGTAAAGGAGTAGCAAGACTAACATCAATCATAGTGTGCTCGACATATGTGCCAGAAGTTGCGTTCTTGCAAACCACAAACGCGACGGACTTGTCAACCCACCGGTTGAAGCCTTTGCTCATCATCATGTCACTGATTCTGCCTTCTGCATCGGTGGGTTCTGTATCGTCGAGACAGACGAGGAAAGCAGAGGCTTCTACCATGTCGATGGTTTCTTTGTTTGTCACGTCAAGTTCCATCAGAGCTTGCCGGTTCTATTGTGTATCTGTTAGTAAAGGCACCTATACCTATATAGTATCATGGTCGACTGGACTTGTCTAAACTTACCTCTGCCCAAGAAGTGCGATCGTCAGCACTCAGAATGCTCGTCCAGCTCTCGTCGGTGTCTTGTCGATTCAAGATAGAATTGAATGTCTTCATCAGCGATTCAATAGACACGTTCTCGTCTCCGTCCTTGAGGTTGACTTTGAAGATGTGTCCGCGGTGGAGAACCGCCATGTAGTCGTTGCCAGGGAACTTGGCCATCCGATCTAGAGGAACACCAGGCAAACGAGCCGTGTTGAAAATGTACTTCCAAAGATCGGTGCAGTTGGCCACAAACATGTACGCCATAGGCTGCCATCGATCTGCCTCGAGATCCTGCTTGCATTGGAAGGCAATGCTGGCAATCAGAGCTGCTCGTTCCGCTTGAGTATGGCTCACCTCCCCGAGAGGATGGAACGCCATGAAGTTGTTGAATGGCGCAAGCGGCATGCGTCTCTGCAGGTACATGCTCTGTAGGAAGTACTTTTCCTGCCAATTCTCGATCTCGGGATCGTGGGCCTCCTCATAGAGGCGATCGTAGAACTTTCGACCTGTACCTCCGGGCTCTCTGAACTTTGCAACATCTCTCTCCAGAGTCGCAAAATCGTCGGGGGAGAAGAACATCCTTGACTTGTCGAGGTAGTCGTCAAACATTGTGTCAAAGTCAACAAGAGGCATCTTGTGGAGGGTCTTGGACGCTCGGCAGCAGTGGAAATCGTGGTTTGCACCAGGAGCTGCACTGTCGATCATCGGCTTCAGGGCTTTGTCAACAACTCCGGCGTCTGCCTTCTCGATGACAGCAGCCTCGGTGTCCTGAGAGACAAGCTTGGACCTGAGAATGATTGTTTTGGCTAGACTCGAGATGTTCTGGGCATCCAGGACTTCTGATGTCTGCAATGTCGCCTGGAAAGTCCGAACAAGGAAGTTCTTCAACTCAATAGCAACAAGAGAATCGAGACCGAAGCTCTCCATTGACACATCCGGATCAATCTCCTCGACTGGGGTAGCGGTAAACATGGCAAATCGCTGGCGAATGCCACCAACTACAATGCTTTCGACTTCTGCAGGCGTAGCCGCTTGTTGGATCAACTTACCAATGTCGGTGGCGGCCTCCTTTGTTGTTTCTCCCTTCTGCTCTAGGTGAGGAACTTGGCCGAACATGGGGTTTGCAAGGGCGGCCTCATCATGGACAGCCTCCATCGACTTTCGGTCAAAACCAAGAATCAACTGGTGGAGATCATTCTCGTTTGCCTGTGGGCTCATGGCGTAGCCTAGGACTGTGAACACTTCATCAAATGACATGAGAACTGATCCCCGTCTCATAACCTCTTGCTGTGCAGTAGGAAGAGACGTGATTGCCAAAGAGCCGTCGACTGCACCCAAGTTCAGAGTGATGTATCTGCACTTCGAGGTCTTTTTGCTGTGGGCAAAGGCATCTTGATAGGCATTGCCGACCGAGTAGTTGGACTGTCCAGACTTTCCAAGAATGGCTGTAATGGATGATAGCATGATGAAGAAGTCGAGAGAGTCAGAAGCACCAAAGGCATCATCAAGGTTGCGAGTTCCTTGGACCTTAGGCTTGATAGCTGTCATGTAATCGTCGTGAGACATGATTTCGAAGGGGTGGTCCTAGAGATGATATTAGTTACACTGAAGTAGATTAGGACTTGTGAAGGAAGCTTACCCTGAGTACCATTCCTGCATGGACAACTCCTCTTACTTGGGGAAGGTTTGCCGAACACTCTGCAGCGGCCGATCGGACTGAATCTTCATCGGTAACATCACAGCCAATGATATGTAGCTCTGCACCAAGGGAACGGAGCTCTTCCTCAAAGGCCACTTGGTCTTCTTCTTGAAGCTTCCGCCGAGATAGCGTCACGACATGTCCTGCACCGCGGGAAGCAAGGAACTTAGCAATCCTTCGTCCGAGGTCTCCAAGGCCTCCAGAGATGACATAAGTTCCATTCTTGTCCAGGCTGAGCGGTCGAGGACGTGCCAGCGTCAACTTGACTTGGGTCTCGTCATCGGAAACGAGAACAACCTTGCCGGTATGCTTTCTGGACTGGATCAGACGGAAAGCCTCCTCGATGTCGGTCATGGGCATGGCTGTGATGGGGGCAACGGCCTGCAGGGTTCCATCCTCAAACATGGAGAGAACCGTCTCGAGAGTCTCTCGCATCTTGACTGGTTTGAGACGGGCCAAGACTGTCAGGTCAACAGCAGCAAAGGTAACGCTGCTGTCGAAGGGAACCATGCTGATTTCGTTTTTGCGATAGATATCAGACTTTCCAATCTCGACAAAGGTGCCCAGTGGTGCAAGAACGGCAAACGAGTCATGAAGAGATTCACCCGACAGCGAGTTGAGAACGCAGTCAACACCCTTGTTCTGGGTAAGCCGTAGGATGCCCTGCTTGAACGTCCGAAGCCTGGAAGAGAAGATGTGACTCGGCGGGATGTTGAAAGTGTCGATGAGCAGCTGACGCTTAGTACTGCTTCCCACTGTGCAGAAGATCTCAGCTCCAATCTTCTGGGCAAGCTGAATAGCTGCTTGGCCAACACCACCAGAAGCAGCATGAATCAGGATACTCTGACCTCGCTCAAGACGAGCAACCTGGACGATGCAATGGTACGCCGTGCAGAAGATGACTGGGATCGACGCGCCGACAGAGTATGGCATTGACTCTGGGAGTCGACAGCTGAAATTTCCGTCTATCCGTGGATGACTCGAAAAGGGCTCTGCAAAGATACCGCAGACACGATCTCCAACGTTGAACTTGTCCGTGACTTCAGAGCCCACCTTGCGAACAATACCGGCACACTCGCCTGCCATGGTGACACCGGGCACCATCTGTCCCATGGCGATAAAAACGTCCTTGAAGTTGACACCGTAAGCCTTGGCTTCAAGCTCCAGCTCAAACGGCCCAAGAGGCTTTGAGGGTATTTCATCATCGACGAAACGAAGACTGCTTAGGAGTCCTGGTGTCTCAACTTCGAGCCTGAGTGGTCGGTCTGCTTGTTGGAAAGGCCCAGTCTCCATGCTCTGGGCATAGACAGATCTCTTCACCCAGTCATCGAACTTGGCATCAGCGTGGACTCTGGGAATGAGAAGCTGGCCCTTGGTGAAAGTGTACTCATCCTCATCGGACTGTGCCACGCTGACGGGGGTAGCAAAGGACCTCGCAACGATATCACAGAGTCGAGACACCAGGTTTCCTGGGCTGGACATGACATCGTCTTGTACGTTGACAGTGACGAATCGCATTCCGGCGTTTTCTCGTCGAACAACTCTGGCAAGGCCACTGATCATGCCCTTGCTGGGATTGTGGACATCGGTGCCGCTTGCTTGACAGCTGAGCCACAGTACGCTCTTTGCTTTAGTGACGAGCGAGACAATCTGAGTGAACCTCTCGGCGGTTGGTGAACCAAGGATGGGGTCGGCCGCATTATCAAGGATGATGTGGATAGACTCGACGTCGACTGGCTCAGACGACCAGTCATCCAGAGAGCATGGAAACCCTTGACGTGTCATCTGGGTCATGATCGAATCGGCGAGAGATGCAAACCCGTCATCTGACTGAGATTGGCAGATGATGCGGACAGGAGGGAAGTCCTCTCGCAAGGTAGACTGGGCATCAATGGCCATGGCAACAATCATGTTGGTTGTATCGTGATCGGTCACTACCCCCTGGAAGCCTTGTCGCTCTAGGCGAGCTTGCCAGTCGCCCTCTGCGTCTTCTCCGACTGATTGTGCGCCAAGGACCAGTCGTCCACGAGGCTTCAAGAGCTTTCGTAAGTTGGCCAGGCTCTCATCTAGAGAGTTCGTGCCATGGAACGCGTCCGAGGCGATGATTAGGTCATAGGCACCCTCTTGGAGCCCTTGTTTAAGAGGATCCTTGGAGATATCCAGAGACTTGAAATCGACATGTTCAATCCATTGCTGGAGCGATGCCTTCCCTTTCTCCAAGGCTTCGCTGTTGGTGGTAGTGTAGCAGTATCGGTCAAGTAGGAAACCTTCTGGAAGATCAAGTGCTTGGAGTAGTGGAAGTGCCACGCCGCCTTCAGTTCCAGCTCCCACCTCCAGAATCTTCATGTGTGGCTTCTTGAAGGCCAAAAGCTGAAGATAATCGACCATCTCGGACTGTTCACTCACTTGCTGAGGCGGAAGAAGATCGACATCAGGCTTCCACTCGAGAGCATAGCTCATCTTGCGATTGAAGGGAAGTGTACTCTCGTCGACTGGGGCTTCACCGATGCCGCGAAGAGATCCTCCGCGGATAATGATGGCGGGGAAGAGGGGAGCTCCCTCGGCTGTCTCTTCAAACACCATGATCTCAATGCGAGCAAATCGAAAGCCCTTCTCGCTAACAGTCGTGGACGCGACCCATTTGGTGCCAGGACTGCTGGAGAGCTTGCAGTTGATGGTGATCTCGTCAATGCTTGTAGGCATCACTGGACCGTTTCCAATGTTTCTCCGGTAAATGGGAATTCCCAGCTGAAAGACGGCGTCAAAAGAAGCTGGGTGAATGACATGCGGCTGCTGGTGCTTGCGAGGCATCACGCTCACCACGTCCGGGATGCTGATCTCAGCGATGCCTCCATTCGAGCCGATCTGGGCCGACTTGATAGCTTGAAAAGTAGGACCATATACGTTCCCGTTCTCGGTAAAGTTCTTGTAAAGCTCTTCGCCGCTGTATTTGGTGTCGCACGCATCGATGATGTCTTGGAGGTCCTTGAGTCGGTTCGAGGCGGTCATGTCCTCTTCTCGGGCGCCCTCGACTTCGTCCTCTTTGGATGCATACTCAAGCATGACGTGTCCAGAGCAATGTTCATGCCAGACATCCTCCGGAGACAAAGCCATGATGCGAAACGTCTCCCATGTACGATCAGTCAAGTGCCTTGCGGGCCTCAAGGTCAGGAGAACTTCGACATCGGATGTTAGCCCATCTGTGCGTCGTTCGGGGATCATGATTGACTTTGAGAACGACAGGTTCTTCATATGGACTTGAGAGATGACGCCCTGAACCCGTCTATCGACGCTGATCTGACGCGCTGCCTCTATAGCCATGGCGAGATAACCAGAAGCAGGAAAGATGGCAAATCCATCGACAACATGATCTCTCAGCCACGGAAGGCTGTCAACGCCAAGAAAGTTGCGCCATGTAGGCTCATGGCTGGTAGTTCCAGGAACTCGCAGGCCCAGGAGGTCATGTGGTGGGTGCGCGCGGAAGCGATGCTGCTTGCTGAGGTTTGACTCGTAGATATAGCTCGTAGAGTGATCCCAAGGGTATGGTACAAGATCGTCGACCAAGGTAGGTTTTGTTTCATCTTGACCTCCGAGTGTTGCCTGCAAGTAAACAGGATATCCAAACTCGAAGAGCTTGCCGGCTGTCTCTAGAAGACTGATGACAGCATCACGTCCTCGTACCAGAGTGGGAAGGTAGTTGGACTTGAAGCCAGACAGGTCGAGACTCTTGAGGGTCTGTCTGACAGGACCAGCCAAGGCACCGTGAGGACCAATCTCGGTGAACAAGGCGAGAGGTGATGGCTCGACACCCACGACTTCTGTGCGGCAGAGGAGTTCCAACGCGTTGCCGAACCGAACAGGGGAGACCAAGTTATCGACCCAGTACTGGGCATCAAAGTCACTTGTCTTTTGTGCAACAAGAACAGAAGAGTAGAACTTGACGGCAGAATTTGGGGTGCTTGCCTTGATGTGTGCGATAGACTCGAGGTAGTTGGACGCGACCTTCTTCATGTGATGAGAGTGATAAGCCGTGTCCACCTTCAACTTACGGTTGAAGATGGACTCGCCGTCGAGAATCTCCTTGAGCTCATCAATCGCAGTCTCATCTCCCGAGATAGTTGTGCTGACAGGAGAGTTGACACAGGCAACACAGATCAGCCCCTTTCGGGTCTGGTCGATGTATTGCTGCACATCATGTTCACCCAAGCCGACTGCCATCATGGCACCTTTGCTAGACACAACACGTGCACATGCCTGTGACATGAAACCGCGTCTAAACGATATCTCGAGCGCTGTTTCATGGTCCAAGGCCTCTGCAGCATAAGCAGCAGCTATCTCACCGCTGCTGTGGCCGAGAACAGCGTTGGGGAAGACGCGGAAGCTCTTGAGGAGGTCCACCAACGCAATCTGTATCGCCGTGGTAGACGGCTGAGAGATCTCGGCCTGCCCAACTCGCGAGCTACCTTCGTCTTTGGCGAGTTCATCGATCAAACTCCATTCTGCCCCGAGCTGTTGCAGAATCTTGTCGGATTGCAGCATGGACTCTCTGAAGATCGGCTGGCGCATAGTAAGCTCTTGACCCATGGCGTGCCACTGTGCTCCCTGGCCGGTGAAGAGGAAGACAGAGCGGAAGCTGGTCATGGCCTTGGTGATACGGGGCTTCTGGCCAAGCAGACTGATGAGCTCTTCATGGCTAGCCGCTGCCGCACTGAAGCGAAATTGCATCTCTGATCGGCGTGTTGAGAGGGTGTAAGCAAGGTCGGAGAAGTAGGACGCATCTTGATGTGAAGATGCCCAGGCTTGCAGGTTTGACACCATGCTCTGCAGGGAAGCTTCGGAACGAGCTGACAAGACAAAAAGCTGAGATTTGTGTTCATCGGCGTTCTTCGATTTGGCGTTGTCACTGTTTACCTGGTGCCCATTTACTCCGTTGGTCCCGTTAGTGCCATTAGTTCCGTTGGCTTTGTTGGTTCCATTGGTTCCGTTTGCCTCTGCTGCCTCTTCTGCATGTCCGTTGGTACCATTCGTTTCTTTCGAATGCCCATTGGTACCATTTGAAGCTGTCGAGACTGGAACCTCTTCCGTTATCTCTTGGGAAGATGGAGCCTCCAAGATGACATGGGCGTTGGTTCCGCCGTAGCCGAAAGAGTTGACAGACACTCGCTTGGGACCCGTTGTAGAAGGAAGAGGAACCATCTCAGTGGCAATCTGTGTCATAATAGTCAGCAAAGATACAACGAGATGTTCTTGTTTGGAAGCTCATACCTTGATCCTCCGCTCCTCAAGACGAAGGGTAGGTTTAGGCTTGATAAAGTCAATGTTGGGTGGGATTACTCCGTGCTTCAAGATGAGGATCGCCTTGAGCAAGCCGGCGACACCACTTGAAGCCTCCAGATGGCCGATGTTGGACTTGATGGAGCCAACGTAGAGGCCATCTTCACGCTGACCTTCTGGGCAGAAGACCTCGGCGATGGATGATATCTCTGCGTTATCACCTGCCAAGCCGTTAGAGTCTGTCCACAAAAGTGCCAAAGAGGCAGAGGCAGAGGGACAGAAAGAGATATTTCATACCAGCCTGAGTTCCTGTTCCATGCGCCTCAACATATGCAGTATCTGCTGGGTCAAGACCAGCATTTTTGTATACGAGTCGCATAAGATTTGCTTGCGAGACAGGGTTGGGAAGCGTGAGGCCTACTGTCTTGCCGTCCTGGTTCAAGCCAGAGTTCTTGATGATGGCATGTACTTTGTCGCCGTCATTGATAGCATCATCAAGACGCTTGAGAATGAAACTGACAACTCCCTCGCCTCTTGCATATCCGGAGCCACGGCTATCAAAGACGTAGCATTTACCGTCAGGGTTGGACATGCTAATTCGATAAAGTCAGCTCATGTACGTACAAATCACACACTGAGATCAAGCAAACACTTACCCGACACTGCTCATGGGGATGATCTGATCAGGGGTGAGGACCAGTTGAGTACCAGCAACAATGGCCATCTTGGACTCCTTCGCTCGAAGCCCAAGGCACGCCTGGTGCAAGGCCACCATACTTCCTGAACACCCAGTGTCCACTGTGCTGGATTGGCCCTTTAGATCGAAGACGTAAGATATCCTGTTGGATAGAATGGCAATTCCGGTGCCAATCATATGGGCCTTTGGAGTCCTTGCCATGTCTTTGTAGCCCATACGTTCAAAGCTGCAAGCACAAATGTTAGCTTGCATATCGTAATGTGGACGCAGCTTGCTTCCACGAGGCATAAAGAAAGACTTACTCGGTGGCATAAGCTCCAACGTGGACAGACGTGTCGGAGCCTTTGATGCCCGCAATGGTCTGCCCAGCATTCTCCAAGGCCTCGTATGTCGTTTCCATCAAAATGCGCTGTTGCGGATCGAGACAGTGAGCTTCATGAGGATGGATGTTGAAGAACCTTGCATCAAAGGCCGTGATGTCTTGATCTAGAAAGTATAGACCCTTGAAGTTGACGGCCTCCTTTGCCTCAGGGTCAGGGTGATGAAACGAATCCTTGTTCCATCGATCTGCGGGAATCTCACGCCAGCCACTTCGACCCTCTGAAAGCATGTCCCAGAGCTTGTCTGGGTTATCTGAGCCACCGGGAAGACGACATGCCATGCCAATGATGGCTATTGGGCTTGGGCTTAGGTCGGCCATCTTGCAATAAAAGAGTTACAAAGGGGAAACGTGTAAGGAGAATTGAACAAGGAGATGGCAGCGGGCCAATATTGATTGCACCTTGGTTTGCTTGAGCCGGTAATAATGCAGCAGAGACTATTCTATATGGGAGACGACTATTTATTACAAAGGAAAGCCTTTCTATCTCTGGCTTTATTCTATCGTCAATGACGTGCAGTCGGAATCTTGGTATCCATGTTGCACTCGAGCTTCACTAGGACAATCAGAGACGTAAGCACACGCTAGTTGGAACGAGGACCGACAATTCCTATCCGACAGCCCATTCTCACCACGCAAAGACAGATCTTCAGATCCGGACACCTCTGCTCTTCCGAGCTCTACTGGTGACGGGATGCGGACGAAGGATCCGTGACTTTGGACTCATGCTGTGCGTCGCAGTGAAAATGGGGATAGCCGCGATCTATCACGACCCAGACCGCAGCATATCTCCAAGCTGGGGTTGATGAGCAGCCATCAGATAGATGATCCATGCTGTGAAAGATTTCGTGAATCCTTCAAGACGACAAGAGATAGCATTGCCGCCGTGGATGAATCCCGAAGCATCCGAACCATGTCATAGGCCATATCTGATGATATATGGCCCCAAAGACAACAACTCTGACCCAATCTGGTTGCAGATGCGTAGGGCGCGTCTATGCAATCTCATCTCAGAAAGGTATGCGGCATGCGGCTACGTTGGTGCGGCATGCGGCAATGTTGATGCGGCATGGAACGGAATCGCGTCAGCCGAGAGGCACAGCGTAGCGCTCGAGCCAAGAGGCGGGAAGATTTACGGGACGACGATCCGTGGGCTCAGCTAAGAAAGGTAGCCTACTGCATGGTAGGGATCTAGATGTGCGTACCCCTGGCCAGCCCCCCATGGGGACATGATTCGATCTCTGGGCAAAGTGGGGGATCTTTTGATTTAGCCAGATAACCCGCAACCCCGGCTGACGCAGCCACTCTGATCAAGTTTCCCCTTTATCCACGAGATGCTTCGGGCCGGGATGCATACATACGCATACCGTTCTGGATCCAACGGCCGGAACCAAGGGCAACACAGCCGGCGGAGGGAACGCGTCTGTCTCAGAGACTGGCCTGGGACCCAACAAAGAAGCAACAGAGTAACCAAGAACCAACAACACCTCGCATCAATTTACCAGTCTACCGGTATTGTCTCTCGCCCAAGCGCTCTATTCAGATCTAGTTGATGGGTTTAAATACGGGCAACCAAGAGATCCAAGATCCTCCAGTTCCACTCCGTCCAACTCCTTCTCTCCATCCAAGACGACGCACTCTCGAGAGACTCGGTTCAAGATGTCGGCCCCCGAAGGATACATCGAAGGGTTTGTCTGCACCCTCGACACATGCGCCGTAGAGGACTGGGGCTACGTTCGCTATCGGCCGAGTGTAGCCGGAAATGCCGTCTTCCTAGCCGTCATGGCCATCCTCGCCATCTGCCAGCTTTACTTGGGCATTAGGCACAAGACGAAGAGCTTCATGATAACCATGTGCCTTGGCTTGGTTACAGAGACACTCGGCTATGTCTCTCGGGTACTCATGAATGGCAACCCGTTCATGAGGGACTACTTCTTGTGGTACCTGATCACTCTCACCATCGGGCCCGTCTTCATCGCAGCCGCAATCTACCTCACTCTCGGGCGCATGGTCGTGGTCCACGGGGAGTCCATTAGTCGGATCAAGCCTCGGACATACACGACATTCTTCTTGGGATGCGACATTGTCAGTCTTCTTGTTCAGGCCGTCGGCGGAGGCATCGCTGCGTCTACGCCTGTGACGAATCAATACATGGTACTATTCCCAACTTGGATGCTCTTTGAGGGTTATGCTGATATGTGTAGATTGATGTGGGAACAAACATCCTCGTCGCGGGTCTCTCAACCCAGGTTGCTTGTCTGTTTGCATTCTCTGTCTGCAGTCTCGAGTTCTTTTGGCGCGTGAGAAAGAACCCGGACATGTGCAACCCCGAGTTTGCCGATCTCGTCACCAGCAAGAGATTCAAGATGTTTCTTTTTGGTATGTACCTGGGATCCTTTATCACTCGCCTTCATAGAATGCTAACAGCTGGGGAAGCAATCTTTGGTGCAACAGGGTTCTTGTTTATACGAACCGTCTTCCGATCCGTCGAGCTGAGCCAGGGCTTCGCAGGGGAGCTTGCCAACCAAGAGGTCGAGTTCATGATCCTCGATGGAGTCATGGTTATACTGGCATCCATCTGCTTGACTGTCTGGCATCCGGGATATGGCTTTGGAGATCGGTGGAACAAGGCTGGCTTCCCATTCCGCACCTCCAAGACAAAGGTCGATGAAGAAGAGGCTCCGCAGACAGCGACTCCTGCCGGCAGCGAGAAGGTTCAGATTGATACATCTGCGGAGAGGCTGTGACGGCATGAATTCCAGCTTCTTTTCACTTTGGGCATGATAAGAGAAGGGGAAGGGCCTCGGTGTATTGGCTAGCATTATGAGAACTCGCGATAAACAGATGAAGGGAGGTGTGCAAGCGTTAAACACCCGTCTACTACTGGTCTTGATAGCCAATAGTCTTCCATATAGCGTGGATTTCTTGCTCATCAAGGTCAAAGTATTACAGCCTATTTAGATCTTGGTTTCGTCCTCTTAAGCTATGGCATATTCCCGTAGTCCGTCTGACTCGACATCCCTTGAGTGCTTTCGTGAGAATAATCATGCACCACTTTGTGATACGCGATGTTCTCAAACGAGGCCTATACACCCGCTGTCATCCTGCATTTCTGAAGTCAAGAGGCGCAATATTGCTTCAGCATGTGATTTTATACACTGAATCCATCTCAATAACCATGCTCTTATTCTTTCATCTCCCTAATTTAACTGAACATGAACGGGCTTGCCTTCAGACGCAGACTTGTAAATGGCCGACACCACACCAAAGTTGAACTTGAGCCTGCTTCTAGAGAGAGCCACACTCTCGCGGCCCTCGATCAAGGCAACAAATGCGAGCAAGGGACGCTGGTTTGCATCCTCCCACCCAAAAGCAGGGAACTTTTCCTCCTTAGCATCAACTTTGCCATCGATATCAGCATAGTGTACAAGCTTGAAGCCCTCCTTGACCTCATCGACCTCGTCCTTGTAGTCGAAAGTCGGAACCCATTCCCACGTCAGGCCTCCGGTCGTGCCGTCGACATTCAGGGCAGCCTGAGGGTCTCCATGGAAACCACTCGCTCGCTCCCAATCGAAAGGAACGACAGCACCATTCTCCAGTGTCAATATCAGGCTCGCGCCAGCATGTGTCTCGACAGATATGGGATGCTCGGAAGGATCGGCGCCGGTCGTCGGGGTGGCCAGCCAGGCATAGTTGACCGTGGCAGCAACAGGACGGAGGACGTCGAAGAACATGGTGAGGTCGTAGACGCCCCAGTCGAAGATGGTTCCGCCGCCAGATTTCTCCTTGTTCAGGAACCATCTGCTCGACGGCTGGTACTCAATGCCAGCGCGAGATCGTGGTTGGCGGTTGATGAAGCGGGCGTGATAGACAGAGCCAATATCGCCTGACTCTATCAACTGACGGGCGCGGTCCAAGGCTTTGTTTCCGAGATAGCGGAAGCTGCATTCTCCAAATAAGCGACCAGAGCTATCACTGGCCGCCAGCATCTCGGCCATCTCGGTCTCAGATGTAGCCAGAGGCTTTTCGCAGAGAACATGGCGGTTGGATCGAAACGCCAGGAGGGTTGCCGCGTGGTGCAAGAATGGAGGCACAGCGACCACAACTATATCGCGCTGCTGCCCTGGAGAGCTGGCCAGCATGGCCTCGGCATCTTCATAGACGGTAGCATTGGGTAACTTGGCTTGCAATGCCTCTCGGGCAGCTTTCGAGGGGTCTGCAGCGAATAGTTGGACGCCGTGCCCTAGGCTTTCCGCCGCAACGCCATGTCGCCATGCGATAGATCCAGCGCCATACAGGTAGATGCGCCATGGGGCATTGACGTCAGTCATGTTGAAGGGTGGTGTGCGTAACGAGGATGGAGTAGTTTGACAATATTAAACTGAAGAAGAGTCTGTCTTGAGCTGGCTGCGTCGCGCAAAAGGTCGAGTTGATGGCGGGTAAGGAAGGTCTGGGTTTAATTCAAGCTCAGCCAATCTTTGCGCCTGAATCTCAAGGGTTGATCAAAGCCAGCAGTCAGGTTTATTCTTCATAAATCATGCTTTTCCCGAAGCGTTATTCCACAGGCACCAGAGTGGCGAAGACAACGGACGGGCCGGCTTATTCTCAATGCTGGTAAGCAAACAAGAATTGTATGCGCACGCCCTTGAATTAGAGCATTAGAGCAGACGATATGACCTCTCAGAACCAAAGCTTAGCATGCGTTAAGGCGGGCCGAGCAACCGTATGACCGATGCACCTGCATATGCATGCGCAAGCACATCTGTGTAGCCCATGACAATGTCATCTACGCGCGTACCGCCAAAAGATCTCGCGTCTAAGATCCCTGCGGTAGCCAGTCCATTGCGACATGCACGCCACAGTATAAGACGGTCCGTCACACCGGTATTTAGCGTGAGGTTGCATTGCACTGAAATTACCCGGATCCTTCGAGAAGCAGGGACGGGGCGAGGTTCCAGATTACAGCTCATGTTGGACAAACGAGACCCGGTCCTACGGGTTGATGGCTTCCGTGATGCATATGACACGTTCTGACAACTGAATAAGACATTTATATGCTGTCAGAGACTGCAGAATCAAGGCGGCGCACCTCTATTCGACGATCACCAAGAGCGATCTAGCTTAGATCAGAGCGCATTAAACAAACTCCACATTTAGCACTATACGCACTTGAAAACATGGCTGAAGCATCCAACGTGGAAGGACCTAGAAAGATCCTCCAGGTCGGGATCATCGGCTTGGGAGAGATTGCTCAGGTTTGTTCCAGCTCCCATCTCATCTCATTTTACTACACTCGATATTGACAAACCCTTTTACCTAGGTGTCTCACATTCTAGCTCTGAACAACCTCTCTAGCTACTACCAAATCACCTATATCTGTGATGGGTCGAAGCAAGCCCTTGACCACTGCAGCAAAAAGGTCACTGGAGGAACGCCCAAGACTACTTCCAGCCCTGAAGAGCTAATTACATCTCCCGATACTGACGTCGTCGTCATCTGCAACGTCAACGCATTTCATCCTGCACAGACAATCTTGGCACTTCAGCACAACAAGTATGTCTTTGTGGAGAAGCCGCTCGCATTGAACTATCGCGACCTAGATGCCATCATCGCCGCAGAGAAGACTTCGGAGGCGAAAGTCTTTGTAGGATACCAGAGGCGATATGCCCCAGCGTTCCTAGATGCCTTGCAGGAAGTTGGAAGCATGGAGAAAATAGACTATATTCGGGTCAGAGGTATGTTGCCCGTCAACACATAAACTCCAAGACAATCATCTGACAATGCAAAGATATCATCGGGCAAAACAGCTCGTTCGTCGACCAATCTGGCATATTCCCAAAGAAATATACCGACTACCCAAAGGACGCGACGGCAGAGATGCACTCTACCGAGGAAGAAATGGTCAAGGCAGCACTCGTCGACGAGTTTGGAGTTGAAGCAACGCCAGAGGCACTTTCTTTGTATAGGTTGTTCACAGGGTAAGTTGCGTTGCGGGCCCAGCCTTGTACCTAAAGTATAAGAATGCATCGCTAACTTGACACTCACCTCACAGACTCGGCGTCCACGATTTCTCTGCTCTGCGGGAAATGGTCGGAATGCCCTCAAAGGTTGTCGGCGCATCCCTCCAGTTGCCGATCTGGAATGTGCTCTTCCAGTACCAAGGCTTTCCTGTCATGTACGAGTCAGGTATCATCGATGTGCCCAGGTTTGACGCTCACATCGAGATTTACTCTCATCAAAAGATTGTGCGCGTCGACTACGATACCCCATATGTCAAGGGGCTTCCGGTCACCATGACCATCAGGGAGAAGATCGACAGTGACAGTGGCGATGGGTACCAGGAACGCACGATTAGGAAGACCTACGAGGATCCTTTCACGCTCGAGTTTTTGGAGCTCTACCATTGTGCAACGAACAAGACGTGCCCAAAGACTTCGGCTGTGGATGCTCGGGAAGACATGGATTTGATAAAGATGATTATGAAGACGGCTGCCTAATCTTGATGGGTTTGACTTTCTGGGGGGTTGTAATTATCATAGTATCTCAGACTTGTTACAAAACGCTTCGTAGGGCAAAGGATCTCACCAAGACTGATACCTTTCTCTTGAACCTGCTTAGCAGGCTGGAAGACGCCGGCGGATGGGACGTGTCCCCAACTTTACTACAGCCAAGGCTAGCAGAAAAACAACGTCCACGTAGCTTGCGTATATGTCCGCTACTCTTACATCGGCAGACACTCTCCACCGCGACAGTTGACAACGATTTCCCGGAAGCTCCATCTTTGCCTACCCATATCCAAACTACATCAAGAGTCTTCGCCAGAACCGCTACCTCCCATATCAAGACCAGCCGGTCTACTAACGGCGTTCTCCACGTAGCTCTTCTGGAACCTTTCGTTGCCAAAGTAGTATCCAAAGCTCCACGTACCATGAAGCGGTGCACAACCCTTAATCTCGTCCTAGAGTGACTTACCATTATCGTAACTTGCCCAGCCGTGGCTCCAGACCAGCAATCGTTGAAGGCTGCCTTGTAGGTACAATCAAAGCCTTCTTGCATGCCGTTCTCGGTAGCCGCACGTAGACATCCAAGGGATACCTCATACGTAGCGCCGCCGACAGTGGTGTCTCCAATTGCCCAGAGAAACTACGTAATCACTTAAATCCACCAACACAGTTCTTTGACACTCAGGTGTGCATCCCAGGCTCTATATGTCCAGCCCATACATAGTTAGTACCTCACCCCCAATGGTTCGCTAGTTCTCTCATATCAGAGATGAGAGCTGGTGGGTTATCAACACCCGGGAAATGGCCGCCAAAATCATGATCTAGATACAAGGCTGTCAGCTTATCGCCAATTTCATCCAAAACTTCAGGCACCCACCCTTCCAATAGACCAGGTTTCCAACTTTTTGCACCAAAGCTTGTGGGAAAAACACATTGTTGTACTTGAAATTGCTGTAGAGCATCGGGGCATCTGTAGCAGCCTTGGTGTACTCGGATCTGAAACCATTCGGATTCGACGAGTAGATGAAGAGGGATGACAGGAATGACTCGGTAAGAAAGTAAAGAGACGTTAATCTAAGTATTTCCCTGTGAGTGAGTACAGACGCACCAGTTCCGGCTCGTGGATCTGACCCTGTAGAAGTATGAGAGTGGTTCCTGATGTATTGCCAATGGTCTTGGGAATGATAAGGCTTACAGTCGATGACTTGCTGTGCAATCCACGCCAGCTGGCCCATCGGGTTATCCTGTAGTGCGAGTCCAATCGTAGTCGGCTGCAACACAGATTAGCCTTTGAAGATTTATCTGTTCTTCATTGTGCCCCATACCTTTGTGGCCTGCGTGATAAAGTAGCCATGGCCCGTTGTACTCCATAGCGCAAACCTCTGCTCCTGGAATTGCTCCTCCGGAGTGAGCTCAATGTCGCTGGCTGCGAGCTGATCCCGCAACTTGGGTATGAAAGGGATCATGGAAAAGTGCGCAGCACGAGTGGCGGCAGTGTACTGCTCATACAGGGCATACGCGATCCCAGAGCCCCAGTCAGTGCCATTAACAGCGAAGGTTTTGTAGCCCAACACTTCGGTCATGAGTGTATGGAAGATGCGGGCCGTGTCGGCAACGGTCCAGCTTGCCGGTGGAGACTGGGAGAATGCGTATCCCGGAAGCGAGGGGACGATGATGTCGAACGAGACGTCTTTGCCTGTCGAGGTTTTCGCTTTTTGCGTCAGAGGCTTGACGACTGGTAGAACCTCCAAGAATGAGCCTGGCCAGCCGTGCAAGAGCAGAAGCGGGATAGCATCTGGTTCTCCGGAGCTTTCATGGATGAAGTGAATCTTGAGATCCTCGACGGTTGTGGTGAAGTGATTATAACTATCATGTCTTGTGAGCAGAGATGTACTTCAATGGGATGGCTGTGTTATACCTGTTCATGTCTTCTTCCTCTGACTTCCAGTCAAAATCATTAACCCATTGACTCTGAAGCTGCTTCAGAACCTCGAGATCGATGCCGGCTGAAGCTCCGAGACTGGAGTATGCGGATTTCTCCGGCAGCTTGGTGTTCTTAACAAGATCCAGCATCCTCGGCACATTCTTGGACAAGTCGATCTTGAAAGGCTCGATGAGGCTCGAGCCTGTCTGAGTATCGGTGACATTCATGTTGTTAGTCGCCTGATGATACGATGGTTCTGCCGAAGGGATCATGCCAGGTGCTGTTTGGAGTTGCTTCCTTGCTTTTATACCTGGATTCCGGAACCGCATCAAAGGCTAGAAGTGGGAATTGCCTATATTTCGTATGAAACTCAGACCCCCCTGTCAGCCCATCAATTTCCTCTAGTGGTAGCTGAAGCCCACTCTGGAGGCCGCCGTGGAGGAGCTTGTCAGCATCTACCCACTTATAACGACGTTGGGGTCAACAATATGCTATTCCAAGTAACCAAGCAACCAAAAGAAATGGCCGACGGGGCAATGTGAGATTCGTAGCTTATTAATGTGCCTTTTGCAGCCACTTACGGAGATAACCAAGATGTCTTTGCGCGAGTCCACTCAAAGAATATCTGTTAGCTCCCTCCTCCCGTTACTAACTCGGCGGATGTATACTATCATTCCATGTTAGCCCACCTACTACTTAGCCCAGAATATTACTTGATTGCGTTGAAATATTTCCTCACTTCCTTTTGCTCCCATTGTTTAGGTACTGGAGTGAGGAAGGCGTGCACAAATGCTCGTAGATACCAAGACGCATAGTGAACTCGCCGCCTTAACATCTATGGATATGTGCCCTTGTCTAGGAGGGCAGTGGAACAATCTTGCCTTTGCTTCTCACTGAGACTATGACTCAGAGTCGTCAGATTTCCTTTTAGTGCCCAAATCTCCGAGGAAGCCCTCGCTGTGCTAGAACAGTCAGAGTATTGATATGTCCGCTTGAGTGATTTTATAACATCTTTGATACTATTGCCAACACGCGACAATATACACGCTAAACGCAAAGATACCTTTCATAATCAGGCTGAAGCCTTAAGAGCCTTCGGCTCCTCTATGATACATCATTTTGTTAAGCTGAGTATTTCAGATCACCACGTCTTTGCCGCTCTTCTTTTGGTGTTTCCGTCCTCCGATCCTGGCAGCCATCTTATATCAGCGTCACTCAATCACGCGAGATCAAAGACACTCAAGAACATTATAAATGTCACTTAGTCTTCTCAAAGTGACAACGGTATACACTTGAATGCCAGCAGAGACATAAGCTCAAGCGGTCACTTCGCATGTTGACACGTGCTATCACGACAATAAAGAGCAGAGAATCATACATATTACTTGCAAATTATTCCTATGATGCTTGTGGGGAGCATCGTTTGAGCTAGAAAGAAAAGAAGCTGTAGTCAGAAGCCTACCCGTCTACTCCCTACGATGGTCTTTTACTCGCCGGTTCAGAACACTCTTGCTTTCTTAGAATGCCAAAACGGTAGACGCTATCTCTCTATCTCACAGCATCACGACATATACCTAGTAGCTAGAAATAGAATTTATATTAAATAAACTATATAATTTAGAACAGCTAATATATATCTCTACTCTATATATGACTACAGGGTAGGTTTAGGTGTACTTGAGCTAATAATGCTGTTAATAACCGAGCGAATTTCCCACCAATAAGTCCTCTAGGGTGGGATTGTGGGGTTAGCCACCACTATCCTAACCAACCACCGCACGCCGGATTTATTCCGATGCGGGATGACATCACGATATGCTGCCGACCGCTGCCGATCTTTGCCGTTTCCAGCCGATCTTTGCCGTTTCCAGCCGCTCTCTACTCTATGCATCACTTGGAGATGCCTTCACAGCCGCAGCTTCCTTTGTATAGAAACATGCACTTTCAACACTCTTTATCATAGACACGACGCTATCTAGATTGAAATTCAGCCTCTGCCTTTGTGTCTATGGCATTGTATCCATAACTCTAGGAAATTAACTCTGGCTCCACTGCATTCCAATCAGTTGGTCATATGCCGGTCATGCTACAGAGGCTCAAAACACATCAGGGGGCTTGAACACACACATCTCTCTAGGCTTTCTCTACCACAGCCCGTGACAGGCTGGGACTCCTGGTCGTCAGAGATTCAAACATAGACATTTCATCAATATGCCGCAAGAAATTCGACCTGATGGATAATGCTCATGCTGGTAGACTCCCTGTCATGACAGCCAATATCGTGCCGCCGATGGTGATAACCAGAATAGACCAGTCCCGGCCGGTAGCCCGTGGTATCACAGAAATTAAATCCTGCACGGCTGTGACAAGGAGTCCAATCCAATATACCAGGTCGTGACGGTGCTCGCCCGCTGTTAGAGTCTTCCTGGGCTCGTAGACACCAATTCACAGCCCCGTCTGTCCCGGTCGAGGGATAACAGTGCCGGGCTTTACGTTTCGCTACATGTATCGTTGTCGCTCGTCAAGTATTCTGTACAGTCTTGCTCTTAACAGAGGGCCCAGTCAAGACTCATAGTCACGGACGACTCGGGAGATTACCCAGCAGACCCATTGCTGCCAAGGGCTCAGCTGTGAAAGGCTGAAGCCTGAATTGGGTAAGATTGTCGGCATCCTCAATGACAACAATATACTTGTTATCTCGTTGATTCAAGATTCAGGAGACCCAAGGCTTGTCATCAAGGGCTATTCACGCCTAGAGCCATGTAACTATATTGCATTCTCTCATGTCCGGGCCGACGGCGTGGGCGGTGCAGCTGAGTTAGGCTTCAACCGGTGCCACGTCGAGCGACTCAATAACCTATGTCGATCATATAAGCCCGAGGGCCGCGGCTGGTCTTGGCTTGACTCACTCTGTATACCAAGCAAGAACATGGTGGGGAAGGAATTATACTACAAGACCCTGGTTGCTATCAGAGATGTGTTTACGTCAATGCCAAGAGCGTTTTGGTTCTTGACAAGCGGATCGAACAATGCCTCATGTCTACTCCAACCGAGAGTCTCTACCTTAGCATCTATCTATCAGTCTGGATGCAGCGGATGTGGTCATTTGAAGAAACCGCCTCGGCTCAAGACCTCGGCTCGAGACCTCGTCTATGTCCTGAAAGGATCGGCTAGCTCTGCGAGCTGGCCTCTCGCTGAGATGCTTGCGTTGATCTCAGTAAGGAGGCTCAAAGCCTCGCTTTTGTTAAGATGCTCGATAGCAGAGTCGGTCAAGACTTCTATCGTGATCGGGTATTCACGGCGGGGGACCTCGGCGAGGTCATTCTTGTCGGTATCGGTGTTACCGATAACGGTTCTAGTTAGTAATAGATTTATAGTATATTTATAACTAGAAGGAAGAAAGGAAAGAAGTCTCTTGGGGTTATATAGCAGTTTTTATACCTATTAAGGGCTAGAATAGCCTCTTATAATATATTAGATCTAAGTCTTTCCTATAATATAGTAGAAAATACTAAAATTAGGTAGCTATACTAATATCGGGATATAACATCAAAGATAGGGAAAAAAAACCGTGTTCTTTGAAATTGTAATAGCAAAACCCTCTTTGATAGAGGAAACGCACATAGACTACTATGTCCTGAAAGATGGCTTCTACTCATATCTAGTTAATACCTACCCAGCCACGAGGAAAACAGTATCTATTGTATGGCAAGACTTGGCTACTCATCTCTACCGCCTACAGGCTGACAAACTCAATATTGGACACACCTACCGCGCGTTCAGATGCAGGCTCACGAATGTGCCCGATGAAGAGTTTCTTTTAGTTTCTGGTATGCTCAACCTTGATACAGATAAGCTATTTCATCTCAAAGCTGAAGAGAGGGTCAAGGAATTTTGTTTGATGCTAAGGGATGTTCCTTACAATGCTCCCTTCTTGGTGTGTCCAAAATTGACTATCCCGGGTCTCCCACTGGGTCCATCGGATTTGAAGTCAAGGTCGAGAGTAGCGACGGATCGAGGGGCCTAATACTTAAAGCTCCATGGTTATACGATTTGACAGCTCTGAGCCCAATGATGAAACCACGGCGGTTATTCAGTTGTATATCCGGTAGTCGAGCTGAAGCTGCCAAGCCCAGGACACACAGCTCGGGAGAACCCTGGTCAGTGTCGATAGTATGAACAGTCTTGACAAAAGGAATTCCGTCGCGCCAACAATACATCAGCCCAACCCACTAACAATAAAGCAATCTCAGAGGCGCTTTTCTCGCCAAGAGGCAAAGCAGAAGAAGTTGAAATCTCTGCAACCCAGCGTCATATCGGCCACTAGAAGTACAGCCGAAAGCCCATCGCCTCAGCAATCTCCACTGCACAAGACTCTGGGCAGTATGAGACCGTTGCATGACAAGACTTTCCGTCTGCATGTGTATCAAGCGGCTCCGCTACCAAGCCCTTGGCCCCTCGTACGAGCATCTCTTCCCATTCGTAGACCGAGGACGGACGCCGAGCTCCGAGGCAGCGCCGACGATGGCTATAGCCTATAGACGCGATCCGATTAGTACTTGTCGTGAGCCAAGACAGCTACCTCGTCCGACTGGCAGGACCGTCCTTGTTTGTTGTTTCTCTCCGCAAGCTTTCCCCGCATGCCCAGTGGCCAAGGCTCTGCCTCCATAATTATCAACACCCACAAAGCCTTTAAAATGGGTTGATCTGTGGAGATTGGGGGTGGAGATGGGGATCTGGGCATGCATCTTTATCCAGACTCGATTTTCTTCTCCATCGCCGAGGAAGAGACAGAGGTTGGGGATGGATTCGTGTATAAAAGATGGCCATCGTCTCAGTTGAATGATGATTGTACACAAGATCGTGGATCAGCATCCAGCCTTTCATCATCATCATCATCATCATCATCATCTTTCATTCTATGGCGGCTGAGAAAACCTCCCCGTCCCAGCAGGGTGTTGGTGCCCCTGCCGACCCCATTGGCCCAAGCAACGTCGAACCGACGGTGACTGAGGCCGGCCAAGATCTTGATGATATCAAGCATGGTGACTTGCTGCCAAGTCCCGAAGAGCAGATTGATGCTCTCGGTATCCCCAACTGGCGAGATCTGGAGAAGCAGGTTGTCAGACGGCTTGACATGACGCTGATGCCCTGTCTCTGGGTGTTATACTTGTTCAACTACTTGGACCGTGCATCCATTGCGTAGGTTCTTCCCTTAAACTTTGATACAAAGATGATTATTGTTTCTGACCTTATGATTGATAGACAAGCCCGTCTAAGTTCGCTGGATGAAGATCTCAAACTCGAAGGCTCCCAGTTCAGCACTGCGGTGTCAATTCTCAGCCTCGGGTCAGTACATCCCCTCGACAACCCACTATTATAACCTACAATCAAGAAACAGTGGTTCTAACTGGTTGTTATAGCTATGTACTTGGTCAGATCCCCTCCAACATGATCATTGGATACTTGCGCCCCAGCCTGTATCTGTGCTGTATGGCCCTGGTCTGGTCTGGCGTTTCTGCTGCCACCTGTGGTGTCACCAACTTCCAGGGCCTGATTGCCGTGAGGTTTTTCCTCGGTGTCGTTGAGGCTCCCCTGTTCCCCGGTGTAAGTCTTGTTCACAGCCCCAAGACCTCCCCATACCCAGTCGGCTAATCTTGTGTGTCAGGCAATCTATGTCATGTCGTGTTGGTACACGAGAAAAGAGATGGCCCTCCGCTGTGCCATTCTGTACACTGGACAGACCCTTGCCTTTTGTACCGCTGGTCTCATTGCTGCGGCTGTCTTTGCAACCCTGGAGGGAACGATGGGCCTGGCTGGTTGGCAATGGCTCTTCATTGTACTGGCATGCGTCGGTGCAGGCCTTGCCGTCATCGCCTTGTTCATCTTGCCTGATTATCCAGACTCTACCACTGGCAGCGCATCCTGGTCCATGACAGAGGATATGCGTAAGGTGGCGGCAGCACGAATTCTTGCTGATCGCGTATCTACATCAGAAGCCAAGTCTGGTGTCTGGCAGGGCTTGAAGATGAGCGTCTTTGACTACAAGATGTGGCTTCTTGTAGGCATGAACATTGGAATCTCGGCTGCATATGGCTTCTCCAATTTCTTCCCTTCTATTGTCCGCGGCTTCGGATACAACAACACTATGACCCTTCTTCTCACTGCGCCGCCTTACATCTTCGCCGCCCTCGGATCGCTTGTCAACGCCTGGCATTCCGATCTGCAAAAGGAACGCGGCTACCACTTTGCGGGACCCATCGCTGTCGGATGCATTGGCTACATTGTCTGTCTGGCAACCGACAATCGCAATGCTCGCTACGCTGCCTCGTTCATCTATGTCGGTGGCATGTACTTTTCCAACCCCCTCATTAGTACCTGGACTTCCAGCACCATGGGAAGAACCCCCGAAAAACGTGCCATTTCCGTCGCCATGGTCAATGTTCTGGGTCAGATTGGCAACCTGATTGCCCCATACTTTTTTGTCGACTCGGATGAGCCACGGTATCAGTTGGCGTTTATCATGATGATGGTCATGGCATTTATTGCATGTGTAAGTGCCATGGGGCTGAAACTTTACCTTCACCGGTCAAATAAGAAGCTCTACCGGGAAGCAGTACAAACTGGCAATCCCTACCAACCTTATGTTATGTAAATCTGATGGGTCGCTACCTGAGTATTCGAGAAGAATGGTCAGGTTTACCAAGTTGACAAAGACCAAGACGTTTAGCTAGCTAGCTAGAAAGCAACAATCTACGTAGTTTGTTCTCAAAGAGACACATCCAACGTCTAAGATTTATCCAACCCGTAAAACTAATGTGCCATCAGAATTATTGACACCACTCGTGAAAAGAATCTTTCTCTTTACCGTTACAATCCGCTCCCGTAGCCTATTACTACACCTAATCAGCAGCTGCGCCATCGGCTCCCCCCCTGATAGGTCCCGAGAGCATCCTACCCGCCATCTCGTATTGTCATCGAGATAGTGTCAGGGGTGAACTTCTACTGTTTGAAGTGGTCTTTTCTCTCTGCTTTTATGTGAAAGCCCGCTTCGTATAGTTATTTAAGGCATGACTTGTGATGGAGACGGCGAGAGGGCGTCCTCAGTCTTAATCATATCATCTGATTAAACAGGTGCCCATGGGGGAAGACTTAATTTAAATGCTAGATCCAAACGACCAGTTGGGGGACGACGAGTTTCGGAGCTTTTCTCGGCAACTTCAAGGCGAGGCCATCGTCGTCTTAGGTTGACTAACTTTCCCTGCTCAATTGGTCACGCAGAAAAGGCATTAAATACGTTTCAAGTCCCTTCTGTTGGTGATCGGCCTCGTGGCGGTTCAATCTGCAGCTTGTAAAGATTGTGGAAGCCCGAGTAAGTAGAACGCAAAGAATATGAAATGGGCCAGGACGACACCACTGATGATCGTGTCCTTTACAGCCTCAACTGTAACCGTGACTAAGACTTTGATAAACACTTCAACGAGGGACTTTACCAGAAACCTCATTCTCAACCTTGACCAGAACGGCATGCACCACCTCTTCAACCAGCACAGCGACGTCTGCTTCTACAGTTACCGCGATGTCGATCTTTACTACCACTTGTACAAGTGACTGCGCTTTTACCACCTTCAACATTCTCGCAGAAGGGGGTCTCGCAAATTGGCTGATCCTCGAGGGATTGGCCCAGCAAGGAGGTCCCTTCATTTTCAACCGTCCATTTGAAAGGCTACCGAGAATATCGAAACATGATATAAAGACTTCAAAAGAGCCTGTGCTGATTGTCATCTTAGCAAGAAATGCTGTTATGATAGAGCAGACGCATTTCAAACAGAAGCCCAGATTTCAACAGCGCATTGCGACATATGACATAGTTTGTCCTAAATATATATCCTAGACCATCTATGGCTCTGGGATTGTTGACGACCTCCACACAGACTTCCGCTCCGTCTCGTCAATACCTCCCAGAGGCTGTGTACAAGGCACTCTACTTCAGCTCCTTGTCCTTGTCCTTCTCCTCGACGTGGCTGGACTCAGTCTGAACCTGCTCAATCTTCTCGTTCAAGATCTCCTCGTTCTCCTCTTCTTCAATGGCGTGTTTGTAAAGTCCCCTTCTGATATCACGCTGCCACATGACGTAGCCGCCAATGAACAGACTAACCCAGAGTAAACAAAGGCAGATGCTGGAAGTGAAACCTCTGGTCCATTGAGGGCCTTCGGTGACGGGGAAAACGACCACATTGTACCATGTGAAAAACGCCCAGCCGACAGTCATCTGTAAATAGATATGATATTAGTCACAGTGCCTTGGCGCAAAACGAAGCGGCGTTACTTACCATAGCACCAGTTGTAAAGCTCTTGGCTTCGTTGTCATCCTTCATGATAAGATGGACGAAAGGGAACAGCATAGGGGTAACACAAGAGTTGAAACCCATGAGGAACCAGGCGGCAAACTTGAGACCATCTGGGATGTACCAGATTCGGAGACAGATGTTGGCAAATATCAGGATGCTACCACTGAAGAGAACAGGCATCCAGATAGGATAGACCCTGAAAAGGAATTCAAAGTCAGTGGCTTGTTCAAGCAGCTTCCATGGGGCGAGACTCACATCACAAACTGGGGAACAAGACTTCCACACACAATAGCCATGAGCTGGGTGCCCGTGGGCAGAATGTTGATCATCTCGACCGAGTACTCGCCGGTAGACTTGACCCAGATACCCATCTGGCCAGCAACCCAAGTCGTCAACTGATAACTGCAATTCAAGACAGATTAGCACCATCGCGGTTGGTTGTACTAGCACGGAAGCTTACCTGACATAGGTGACCACAGCAAAGTAGAAATGCCAGTGGGTAAAGACACGCTTTAGCATACGCTTGCCAATCTTGGAGCTCTTTCGGACTCCATCGTCTTGCATGCGAGCCTGGGCGAGCTTCTGCTCTTCCTCCTTGAGCCACCAAATGCGAGGGCTGGTAGGCAGACCGGGGAACAGGAAGAAGCCGGCAATGGCGATAGGCAGACTGATGATGCCGTCTATAATGAAGACCCAGCGCCTAGAAAGATGACATGTTAGAATGCTGTGAGTAACCGAGAGGAAAGTCGAGCAGAAACATACCATCCCTGCATACCCAGCTTTCCGTCAAGGCCAGCGTGAGCTGCGGCCTGCATGTATCCGGCAAACGCAGCGCCAATGTTGCTAGAGACGTACCAAACGCCAGCGCGCTTGAACACTTCGTCGGAACGGTACCACGAGGCAAGCAAGTAGAGTGAACCAGTAGCCGCGGGGGTCTCGAAAAGGCCCATGAGGAATCGCATACCGTAGATCATTTCGGTGCTGTTGTTACGACTTTGGATGAAGGTGACGATGGTCCACAAAGTCTCGCAGATGGGAAGATACCATCGTGCCAGCTTGGGGCGGGAGATGATCATCATGGAGGGGATTTCGAGGATCATGTAGCCGATGTTGTAGAAGGTGCTGAACAAATTGTACTCGATGCCCTCGATGTTGAGATCCTCCTTCATGCCCGAGTTATAAGCGTTGGTGATGTTGGACTGATCGAGCCACTTGATGAAGACTATAATCACGGTCAGCTTGCTATCCTAGCTTCGAAAATGTGCTTTGAGGAGTCATACACAACAAGCAGCTGTCTGGCAGTTAGCAAAATGTCATGTTGAAGCATGGCCGGGTTTACTCACATGAGAGGAAGGATGATGCGGTCCTGCTTCTTGACCAAGGCAATCTCCTGTTTGCTGTAGTGGCTGGGATACCAGTCCAGGATGTAGAGCCAGGCGTACTTGAGCTTCTTCTTGGGCGGTTTGGTAGCAGAGCTCACGACAACGCCGTTCTTGACGACCTTTAGCGGTTCACCAGTCTCGCTGTCGATGGGCACCGTCTGGTGTTCATCGTGCGCCGTGACGGGCGCCGTCTGGATGGCCATCTCGTCGTTGGGCTTGTTTGCTGGAGTTGCCATCTCGACACTTGTCCACAGCTGTCAGGAACTAGTGTGCTTGTTGTTGATGCTCTTCCTTGGAAGCAAGCCAGAGAGAAGACAAAAGGCTGAGGCTCTCGAGGTTGGAATGGCTGTTGATACTCTCAAGATCAGGATGGAGAATGAGGACACACGGGCTTGTTGATATATGGAATCGTATCCGACAAAGTCTCTGCCCACGGCTGCGGGGCCCCGCCGCTTCTCATCCGGGGTCATGCAACCTTAGCAGGGTCCTCGTCCACTTCCCCGCAAAGTGAAGGCTGTGCTAGTCCTATTGCAGAGTTGGAGCACCAATACAAGCCTGCCAAGGCTGTCAAAGCCTGATTACAGATCCTTGCTCGGGGTAAGTAAGACGGAGCCATCGACTCGGACCATCCGCGGCGGAGTAAGTAAGCCGGGCCTCGGAGTAAGTCAACTCCACGGCTCCGGACCTTCTCGACTATGATTGATTCCTCCCACTGTTACCCTTGCTGTGATACCAGCCTGACAGGCCTTTCCATGGTGTTTGCCACTTGGCGGTGGATACAAGAGGGGTTCACTTCTTGCAATATACGATAAGACAGGGTACGTAAATGAGCCTTGTTCCCAACTTGCACGTTTCCACAGTCTCTTGCTTATGCCCATTTACTACAAAGGTCGTTCGCCATTATACATATCAGCATTCTGCATACTACACTTGGCCTTTAAACAACAACGCTATTTCTGTAGTTCTACCCCAGCAACATGGCCAACGATGGCAACAACATAGCTCCAGAGACTGTCTTGATGGCACCGCCTCCTGCTGAGCAGACCATCACCTCTTCACAGGGCGTGTCGTCGCCTGAGTTGGAAGATAAGTCCACAATATCATACTCCGCGATATCTGAGACTGCAGTGCAACAAGATTCGGGGTTCAAAGACCAAGCAACACCGGGCCACACTTCCTTTACTCCTGAGGCACACTCACCGGAGCAGATCCAAGCCTTGCCTCCACAAGAACAGCCTCCGCTGGAGCAGACACAGTCAGATCGATGCCCCTCAGAAGAGTCACCGCATATGCAAGCGACCAGTTCCGACGAGGACTCTCTAGCAAATGCCTCGGCGCTTACCAGCCCCGTCACGGAGCCAGATAGGCTGATCCAGGATCCTCCTCTGCGCCTGGCCGAGAGCAAAGCCATTGGTTACGTCCTGAAGGGGCTCTACGACGAAAACATCCTCGCCAAGGTCTATCGAACGGCGACAAAGTCTCTGGTTGGCGAGAAGCGTTTCCCAGACTACTTTCCCGAGTACGTGCCTCAGAGTGGCCCAGATGCCGGTAGCTACACGATGCGCGAGGCCGAGTTCTGGACTTGTGGTTTCTTCCCGGGTACAATGCATCTCTTGCTAGAACGTGCCATCAGGTTCCCTCACTACGTCCGCTCCGACTCTTCCGCACCGGACAAAGTTGACATTGAGACGATCCGGCTACACCTTCAGACCCTCTGCAGCACCTGGAGCCGGCCACTTCACGGCATGGCCAGTCGTACCGACACCCATGACATTGGCTTCATCGTCATGCCAGCCTTGAAGCTCGACTGGGAGCTCAACGGCAACATCCAGAGCCTCAACTCCATCATCCGCGCTGCTCGGAGTCTGGCAACAAGATACATTCCCAGCTCGGGCGCGATTCGCAGTTGGGACTTGCTGCTAAAGAAGAATCTGGAGATCCGCGACCGAACAGAGAACATGATCCTCATAATAGACAGTCTCTGCAACTTGGACCTGCTCTACTACGCCGCCGAACACTGCTCCGACGGACAAGAACTCTACGACATAGCCACCTCGCATGCTCGCGTTCTGCTTCGGTCGCATCTTCGCAAGGAAGAGCCTGTCCTGTCATTCAAAGGCTGCTACACAGGACAGTGGTACTCGACATGCCACGTCGCCAACATTGACCCCCGTAACGGTCAGCTCAAGGCTCGTCTTACACACCAGGGCTACGACAATGAATCAACGTGGGCGCGAGGCCAGTCCTGGGGGATCTTGGGTTATGCCCAGACCTACATGTCGACCAAGGATGATGTATTCTTGCAGGCCGCCTGCGGTTTGGCCGAGTATTTTCTTTACCGACTCGAGACCGCCCCCGACTGCGTACCTCTAGGTAGCCGCAACGTGCCTCTGTGGGACTTTGACGCCCCTATTGACGACCCCGAGAAGCCGCTGCGCGATTCGTCGGCCGGTGCCATCGCCTCCAACGGCCTGTTGTTGCTGTCTCAGGCACTCACAGCCCTGGGGCAGAGTGATCTCGCAGGCCGATATCGTCGTGCAGCCGTGAATATTGTAATGGAGTTGTTGAGCTTTGCGCAGGCGCCCGAGAAAGCTCGCCTCGTCAAGGGGACAGTCAACGCCATCGAGGTTGAAGATGAGACGCTGGAAGCCTTTGACAGCATCCTCAAGTATGGCACGGCTAACAACAACCGATACTCGAAGAAGCGGTACGCCGATCACGGACTGGCGTATGGCGACTACTATCTGGTTGCATTTGGAAATCGATTGCTTCACATGAACCTGGCCTAAGCCACGGGCTCCCCAAGGAAGTTCTTTCAGGCGTTATATAGAATACTTTATTTTGCTTTGACGGCTGTTATAAACGATGGAGTCAGAATAGGATGACAATAGAAGAGGGTTCCCACTGACTCGTTGCGCGCGGTTGGTAGTGAAGATGCGGGTTGTGCTTCTGTGGCTGAACACAGGTCTCCATTCATGAGTGGCTGGCTCGAAAACCTCGTGATAGTTTCAATTTGGCCACGGTTAGATAATCCATCAATCGGGTTCCATCAAGCGGCATGTCATGAACCACACTTACATACCGAATGCAGATGCATGCACGGGTTCAGCCTCCATATTCGGGGGGGTTGATACCCATACCCTACCACTGTATCTCGCCACTCAGACTTCCGTCCTCGAATTAAGGGAAGTTGTCATATATAGGCTGAACTCAGTGGCGACTGTGTAATGCAACATTGGCCAGACATGTCAATTTTACCTTGCATCGGATCGCTCTAGGGTATGGCGATTCGATTGAGTGAGGCGACGGCCTTGAGAGTCCCATCGTCCTTACAAATGGTAGTATTGCTATGTCTCATCTTATTTCACAGGTATTGTTCACAACTAACAACTGTAGTAATATTTTTTTATCATCGGCATTTGTTCTTTTTGGATCAGTGTCATCAGTTTTTGATCAATGTTTTTCGCTTATTTCGTAGTTTTGCGGCTGGGGAAAAACTCCCAGGGTAAGTTTCTAGAGGCGTCACCGCAATAGCTTCCTTTCTAGAGAAACCGGAAAGTAAAGAAGGTGGGAATGAGCAGAAGATGTACGCACGCCATGATTTATCCTCCCTGTCTGCAACCTATATGTGACTGAGGAAGACATTACTAGACCGGCTGATCGGGGACCATGAGTTATCCTGGTCGAAAAGCGTCGTCTTTTAGTCATTAGTCCCTTCTGTAATGATTACCAATACATCAATAAGATTCTTGGGCCTTGCTGAGGGCTCGAGTCAAGTAGCTTGACCCTGGTAGAAACCCACGCCATTAAGATGGGGCTTGATCGATGTGACCAAAGTGTCGCGACATCTAAATAGGGCAATACAGGTCTCAGTCTTGATATGACCTAGACATGCTTTTGTGTCTCTAGCAACAGCTGTTTCAAGGTGTAATTCAATTGACTCATAATACAGCCGAAATACGGCCAAGACCGACTCTCATCAGTTCACAGGTCACGATGTTGCAGAGTAGAACCAGGGGTGACGACTCCTTTATCATGCGTCAAAATCATCTGATTGATAAGGATTAGTATCTGTGGATACCTTGACAGGGTATGATGATTCGCCCAGGGGAAAACCCACAGAGAAAGCATATGAAGCTTAAACAGTGGGATTATTCCATCCGAGGATTATTACCAGCTTGCTATTGATCTATTCCAACCCCCACACAAGATCCTCTGCAACAGATACATTAGTGAGCGCGCGGTTACTACGTTACGTCACGTAGAGAATTCGGATTAGGGTCAAGATTGGAAATCGGCTCCGTATATCGGTCAATGGAATCATGGGTACCTATAGAACTGTGGTTTTCGGAGCCGCATCGGACGTTTTTGAGGCGCAGTCTTTGTCAAGTTTCAAGCTGGAGATTGATATAATATCTTTGGACGACAACAAGCAAGCAATATGTCACTTTCGGGTTTTTGCTGTTGAATAGGCATTCTACATCCTGTTCTCCTCCAATTAATCAACACCTCGCAATGCGTACTCAGTTGATCACTGCAGCCCTGGCTACGGGAGCTCTGGCTGCTCGCCCGTTCCTCAACGAGCCTGATACTGGCATCCAGGATGTCTTGGGAGAGACGCCTGAAGGAACCCTACCGGACTTGACCGACATGGTAGCTTTGCCGGACTTTGACTGGGCGGCGAGGAACTATCTGCCCTTGCAGAACTACACCTACTACCGTAACGGTGCCTCGGGCGAATGGTCTTATCGAAATAACCTCGAAGTCTTTCAACGATACACGTTCAATCCTCGCGTCATGGTCGACGTGACCAACATTGAAAAGACTCTTCCGTGGGACTCACGCCAAGCTCTGTCTATAAATTGAGTGTCTAACATGTTCTTTGCAGTACAACGATTCTCGGCCACAACTTCTCGGCTCCTTTCTATATCAGCCCCTGCGCGAGTGGTATATACGGCCACCCTCAAGCCGAGCTGAATCTGGTCAAAGGAGCTGCGGCAGGCGACATTCTCTACATCGTAAGAGACCAGATGCTGACCCCGATTGTGTTTGTTCCTCACAGAAAAACTAACTTCGCAGCCATCTGGCTACGCCACGCTATCTATTGAAGATATCCACGCTGCCAAAGCCAAAGGACAAGTTGTCTTCCAGCAGGTATGTGGCTTGACATACCTTTTCGTCTCTGTGGGGTTTGTTAATGAGTCTGGTTCCAGCTCTACTTGACGTCGAACGATACCGAAACTCGGGACCTCTTTGACCGAAGCAAAGAAGCCGGAGCAGACGCACTTGTCTTCACCGTCGATGCACCCACCTTTGGAACCAGGCACCGTGCTGCACGCCTGGACGTCAGCTTGGCGTGAGTGGCATGACGTCTTGAAAAGCTAACCGTGGGATTATGCTGACTTGGGGTGTAGATCCTCAGAGTATCGTTATATCACGGTAAGTCACTTGACTAAAATCCTGATCATTAATTTGTGACCATCGGGCTTTTTGGCACTCATAACACAAATTCCGGCTGCTCTTATGTACCACATTCCAGTTCCACAGCTAACTCATCCAATAGTGGGACTACTACAAGAAGCTTCAGACCATGACTGACCTACCCATTATCCTCAAAGGCATCATGAGCGTCAAGGACGCCTTGCTCGCCGTCGAGCACAACGTCCCCGCCATTGTTCTTTCCAACCACGGTGGTAGGCAGCTTGACGGAGCTCCTTCGGCTCTCGATGTTGCTCTTGATATCTACAAGAAAGCACCCGAGGTGTTTGAGAAGATCGAGGTTTATGCTGATGGAGGCGTCCGTTATGGTACCGATGTGCTGAAACTTCTTTCTCTCGGAGTCCGAGCCGTGGGTCTTGGTCGGCCCTTTATGTACTCAAACGTCTTTGGCTCGGAGGGAGTGGAGCTCGCTATTGATCTCTTGAAGAGGGAGATTGTTGTCGACGCTGCTAATCTGGGAGTGGGAGATCTTAAGAAGATTGATGCAAGCTATGTAAGAGCACTTTGGTCGTTTCAATTTCTGTTGGCTAACACGCAGTTACAGGTTGAGTGGACTCCCAATCACTCGTTCACTTAAACATGGTCGTTCTAGATAGGCGGCTGAGGCGTGTATAGGCAGCTTGTTCGTAACAGCACCGGGGATATGTAGAGTTACTATTGACAACAGGATTATTAAGAAGCATCTAACCTATGTCTATTACTTGTTGTTCTACAGTGGTGATTTTGGTGGGCTGAACCTTGCTGTATCGATGAGTACCCTACTGCGGAGTTGACAGTTTAGTATGTCGATAGCATTAACCCAAACCACTATTCCAAATCTATTTCGATACCATCTACTTTCGAGCCATCATATGATGAAAGTTGTCGGGGATGTTGGGTGATATATACTTGACAGAAGTAGTTCTCACGAAGCGAAACGCCATCCAATGAGCCCCTAAATAGCATTTTGGGTCCAACGAAACCTATTTAGTCGATCTTAGGAATCTTCGTAGTATATTTGTAATTTTTGGATGTAAATGCCGAGCTGTATTTATGAAGAGAGGCTTCTCATGTTTCCCATCTCTATTGACGTACTAGGGGCTTATCTCCCAGCCTTCCCGTTTCAACTTCTTGCGAAGCTTTGTCCATTTGCCCTTCTGGAGCTCACTACAAATAGCATCACGCTTCTCCTCGGTGAGCTTTTTGATTGGGCGATCCGTAAACCCTCTTACGGCAAACTCTAGAATAGAGCAGTTCTCTGGTTCCCAGTTGTGCCGCTTTCTTCCACAAGGACAGGGTGAACTTGCAGGGGGTTTGTCGGAAGCTTGAGGGCCATCTAACTGACGATGACGTTCGAAGGGACGGACTTCCAGGGCAAGACGGAAATATCGCCCATATTCCCATAGACTGGAAATCTCTGCGTCCTTGTGGATTGCCGTTTCAAGTTGACATCCCTCAATTGCTGCCCATTCTGGAGCAAAGCATGACCCAACGGCATCAAGGAAATTGGAAATTGCCAAGGTGCCGATGACTTCCGGAACATTGCACTCTTCAGCACGAGTCAGAACTTTGTTCCAGCGGATGTACCACTTCTTTGGATCGACTGTCTTAATTCGCGCTTCATCCAGTATATCTTGATATTCTCGTCCGATCTTGCTTGTGATCTGGAAGTGCGCCGGGGCCGTGGCCTTCTGGAAAGATCTGACCAGTTGACGTAGACTGTGTTCTCCATGCTTGATATCAACCTTGTTCATGGCGGCTTCGTAGATGTCTGGATGAACCGTGTCCACAATCAGGCTGAGAATGGCCTGTTCCTTCATGGCTATCTCGTGGTAGATGGCGAGGTTGATTTCGACATCGCCCCGGAGGAGCTTATGCCAAGAGATGATGCTCTCCTCTGACGGAATAGGTTCGTTTTCCTCGCGGGCTTCCTTGATAAGCCGAGCTTTGAGTTGATGGTAGGATTCGAACTCTGGTGCCTTGAGTATGTCGCCTGGCTCATCTGGGTTATCAGGGTTGATCCTGTCCCATATGCCAAGGCCGCGTGCTTGACTGCGCAGGGTGAAATACCAGTCGATCCATTGATCAGCTGTGTCTAGTTTTACGACGCGCGGAAGATGAATGAAGCTCTTGCCCCCGGTGGCCTTCATTATTAATAAAAGGGTGGGAATTGGCTGGCTGGACGGTCGGGCGTATTTGCGGAGATTGTCCAAATTCAGGCCGACGGAGTTGACGAAAGGGGTAACTAATTTAAGCGCACGCGGTTGTCTGAAGCTTAGGGAGAAACGAAGTGGATTACTAAGCGAAGCTAGCGTAAGCTTACTCTCATGAGAGTTAGCTAAGGGAGGGCACAGCCACCACAATTCCAAGCCATAATAGCAAATACGGTACAGGGATTGGCTCAAATTCTACCAACACAGGCCGCCTTCCTAACTTAGACTCAAAAGCCCCTACGCCTCTATTTACTTTCTATATCACGTGATATCGCGATCCCAAATACCCTACGGCCTTGGATATACTTGGCTATAGGCTAATGAAAGTTAGGTTAACTCTTTATAGGTTACTTAAGTCCGGACTTAATCTACCTACGTGCTCTTTTCCTCTATGAGCTTCCTGGCGCAGCCGGCATGGTCATCAACTTACTAGTGAGGAAGGACCAAGCAGTTTTGGAACAAAACCTAAACAACTAGCAAGATCAACTTGCATATACCCGTAGAAGCACTTGCGCTATCAGTGTGTAGGCTGCATTAACTAGCCTTGGCGGAGCGTGGCTGCGGTATTTTCTCTAACCATATGTTGAATTAGATCGGCATTCATTACTTGAGATCGTCATCCGTTATTGGACCTTTGTGGGCATATAACATCGGGGCTTGCGACGACTCTTTCATCGGCGCTCCTTTGTGGATACAGGAGCTCCCGATGTCGGTAACAAACGCTGCTTTGTCAAACGTATAGATAGGATAGATCAATAAGCCTTTGATAGAGGAATAAGGCACTTTCAATCTCTCTTTCACAGTTCTCTTTACTGAACGCAACGCATTGTATGATACTGTATCTAAACCTTGAGATTTATGATTAACTAAGCACAGATTCCATCATCTGATTGGTCAGACTAGCTTCTACGAAACCTCATTGTCAGTGTTTAGTATGGAGAAAGTTAAGTTGGGTTGCAGGTTACTCATTGTCTTGTTTCAACAGGGGCCTCACAGCTTACTAGATACCCCTATTTTATCAGTTTGTTATCGGCAGTTAGTATATAGAATAGAGAGCCGTTCCAGCTCCATGATAAGGAAATTATCTAAGAGAATAATAGCAGCATGTAAAGTCCCTCGAGGGGTCTGTAGGTAAATTTTTAAAAACTGAAACGTGACATATGAAGAAAAAAACCCGACAAGAACATGCTTCTTAATTAGGTGCAGCGTCCATAGCGGTGTTGACTAAATCATCAGTTAGCGCTTCGAAACGTGGAAATAGACGAGGGGCTAATATCTCACCATCCACTCCCGCAATGTGTACTCGTTGTTCCGCAGTAGCCGGCAGGGCTACAGCATTGGTTATTAAATGGGCCACCAGCACATGTAAGACCCCCCTCAGTTGAACCGCAAGTGCCGTCGATGGACGGCATATTGTTCATGATACAGGTAGCTGTGCTGATATCGGGATATGATGTGAAAGATGTGAAAAAAGAAACCGTGTTCTTTGAAATTGTGACAGCAAACCCTCTTTGATAGAGGAAACGCACATAGACATGTCGCTTGGAGAAATCAAGAACTTGATCAAGGAAAAGGGTCTCAAGCCTACACACTTGAAGGATTCTATGGTGAAGCAGATTACTTGGGACGACCAGTGGATGGGCTACGACGGTGAGCTTCTTAGGCTTGTTTTCCTCGACCATGTCGTCTATTCTATTGACATCAGCTAGTCGGGGAGACGTGGGCGGAGAAAAAGGCCTGGGCTGATGGCCAATGCTGTGGAGGTACCATGGTCTGGAGTATCGACTTCCAAGCGTAAGTATCCTGCCTAACACTCATTTACCTCTCAAAGGCTAACATGTTAAAACAGTGGCGACAGTGGTGGCAACGTACCAGCACTACCCGTCGAAGAGGGCAGACCGGGAAAGATTCCCAAGAAGCTCATGGACAAGAAATTGCCAGACTGTAAATGGGGAATCTCGTTTGACAATATCAAGGATAAGGGCAAGTTTTGGTATGATTCTGGCGCAGAGCAGTGGGCAGACGAGTACATCAATTCCCAGAAAGACCACTCAAACTGGGCATCCAACCTTTTCCGCGAACTCTTCCCAGACGACGATCACACCGAATTCGACTGCCAGACCCCGGGAGCAAGCTGCAACCACGGCTTGAAGTGTGGTGCGTATATCATGGATGTCTTTCATCCTTTGAACGAAGAGGCTAACGCTGTTTCCAGAGAATTTTAACCACATCAACTAGGGCGGACTCTGGTATCTATTCGTGTCCATGTCTACCTTTCACAAGTTCATGTCCCAGCTATCTATCGAGTTCGACCAGTCTATTTGAATCACCTCGGATCAGATCGGTACCATGAGGCAGCTGCTAAACATCAAGAGTGGTGCACCAGCAGCACCTCTCGACGTTGCCGATATGCTAGGTGCAGCTTTCAGCATTGGAAGCGCCTTAGCCACACCTGTGCCTATTCTCGGCGGTCCCCTGGCAGCCATCAGCGGCGCTTGGTATATGGTTTCAACCACAGGAAGCTCGCGATTATTGGTCCTGCGATGAGCCAGCTAGATGCTAAGCTAACCCTTCTGCAGGGGTGGATCGGACGACGTGGTAGAAGCAACAGACACCATCCGCGGGTTGCTTGCCGGTGTTGCGGCGGATGGATTTGAGAATATCAAGAAGATCTTGATTGCAGTGTCTGGTAAGCAAGGACACAGACAGACCGACATCCCCGAACTTATGCGAGTGGGCGGTGTTTCGAACCCGGCTCTTCAAGTATTCGGATAGGGATCCTGGCTCAAAGACCACCCACTCAATGGCCTCGACGAAGCAGTCAAATCTATGAAGACAAATCTGGTAAGTGGTTCTTCTGTTTCTCTTTTTCCCTTGCTAGTCAGCTCTCCTCGCCTTATAGGACCAATCATTGTTGTGGCAGATGGCTAGACAATTCAAAGGAGCCTATTTGTAGTTAGAGATGACTTGCATATCAAACAGTGCATCAACCCCAACAATGCCTGGGACGATCAAAAGGGCCGGCGACTTTGCTGGCCAAAAAGAACAGTCCGGTAAGCTCTGGCCAAAGTCCAAGTGCGTGAGAGAAAACAAGGAACTTAATCAAAACCCCTTCAATTCCAAGCAGCACAAGTGTACCGACTTTAATCTTATCAAAGACTTGCTCTGATAGGGAGAGGATTTCTTCAAGACAAACTTCATTTTCTTGATTTAGTAGAAGCTCGGTTAGCATATATAACAAGAGACTGTTTTAGTCATTTTTATTTCTCAACTGCTTTTCCTGGACCCCTTAGTTGTGAAGTGGTTATCTAGGCCCTCGTCGAATAGTATCTACTACTCAGTGGGTAGCCGAAGTATAAAACGACTACTAGAACGAGACCAAACCTGGCCGAGTTCCGGAATACTACGGCTATACGGATAAGACTGACGCGTCAAATCATCTAGACCGAATCATAGACAACGAATTCTTGTAGCGTAGCGTACATCCTAGATCTTTGATCTCTTAGCAAAGCGGTCCAGGCGAAAGTACCCCAGAGCGGGATCAGTCTCGCCATTCAGGATCTGTTTACTCAGCAGCTGCCCGACAATCGCAGCATTCGTCACCCCAGAGTGCATAACAGCGACAGTGAGACCATCCAGGCCCGTCGGACCAAGAATAGGCAATCCATCCTCCGGCGTTGGCCTATGCCCGACAGTATAGTGGTCAAACTTCAACTTGCTACCACCAACCAGCGACTTCTGTACTTTTCCAAAGAGCTCATGGGCTGTCTTTAGCGGATCATCACCAGGGTCTCCTCCCGAGAATTCAGAGCCAGAACGGATGGTACCATCAAGCGTTTGACGCAAGTGCAGCTCCTTCGCATTCACCACTCCATTCAGTAACTTCTCCTTTGTTGGCTTCGAGTTGACGAGTAAACCGGCCACACTTGATACCGGTAGCGTGATGTTCTCTGCTGCTAGGAGCGATACACTTCCCACACCAGCGGCCACGACGACGTGATCAGCTTGAACCTCTCCAGAGGGCAACATCACGCCACTGACACGACCGTCGGTCTTGCAGAATCCTGTAACTTTCGATTCAAGTAACTTGGCGCCTTTGGTCTCTGCATCAGCGATCAACTGGCGGGCGGCGATATGTGCTTCGATGGCGCCCTCTTCGGCGTAATAGAGGGCCCATTCCGGAAGGATGCGCTTCTCGATAAAGGGCTCTCGCTCAGCAATTTCTAACTGTTGCAAGCGATCGAGGTCGTAGCCCCATGAGGTGAGGTTCTTTTCGCTCTCCTCAAGCTCTTCAGGTGACGCGTTCCAGTTGAGCGAGGCGCCCCAGTGGATGGCGAGATCAGGAACTTGGTCGCCAATCTCGTGCCAATGCTCCAGCGAGCGGTGTCGAAATTTATAGTACGTCTCGTCGTCGGTAGAGCCAGCGTTGAGCCAGGCAAATGAGTTAGGGGTGGCCGTGCCGCCAATGTCTTGGGCGATAATGGTGACATTGGCTTCTGGGGCGAGGTGCCAGGCGATGGAAGCTCCGACGATGCCACCGCCGATGACGACAACGTTTGGGCTGGCTAGAGAATCCATGCTTCTCTCTTTTGAATAGAAAGGCGACTGAAGAGCTTGGGATTGATCTGCCATGACGGGTATTAGGGGGGACGTTATATGTTGGATGTTTTCGGTAATACAAATCAACGTCCGGAATTAGGCGATCACATCAACCCCGCCTTGAAGAGGATGCCGCTGATCCTAAACTGGTAATCATCGGGGAGATCCATGCGGCGTGATAAGTTCATCCGCTTCAACTTGAGGCACGCAATCTTGATCATACTGACTATGTAACGTCGTTTAGGTAGGTCGAGAGGACTACCTGCCTAAAGGGAACATGCTGCAGCGGTAGCGTTATCGAAGGACTTGATGGCATAACCCACTGATTGTAGGAACAAGGAATCCTTTTTCCGGAGCTAGATATGATGTAAACTTCGGCTAACTGGTTTGTTTAGATGCCGGTCTAGAAGCCGTTGGCGCGATCGGATAGTCAGGTCGGGCATTCCCTCCCGTCCTGTCATAACTCAAGATCTCCGCTGATATCCGTGCTGAGAAGCGCACCATTTTCTACGAGCTGGTAAGATCACTGATTAGAAAGTTGAACGATCTTTGAAATACTCCCTAAATACATAACACTCGACTTTGCAATCGAGTGCGATGCCTCCCACATTCGTCCGAGGCAAAGCTTCCAGAGCAGACACCTGAATGGTTACAGGTTGGCTTGGTTCATTACCATATTCAGTTTATCACACTAAATCTCGCCGGAATTTATTTTATTGGGTCTTTCTTCCAAACTGTTTAACTTGCATTGATTCCCCCAGTCCGAGAGCCATAATTCCACAATCTCGAGAAGCAATATGTACTCCGGGTAGTATCTCAGTCCATATATACCTATCCATCCTCTCTTTCAAGGCCAACTCTGCCTCAAGTTGAATTTGTGTGTTGTGCATCTTTTCCAAAGTTCCACGGTCGGTGACCAGTACTGTTCCAGTGCCTTATTCGTGAACATTCTGCACAGGTTCTGCATAGCGACCACAGATGCGAAATATTTCATGTATACTTATCCAAGACTCCACAGATTAATAGGAAGGTCGAGCAAGCTAGATACCTCTCAGTTGCAGTAATGAGCGTCTTTTTGATGCCAGCCAAAGGACCCGTCTTCTCTGTACCTATATAACAGCAAATTCCACACCGACACTATCAGAATACTGAAGATCCAGCTCGATACAATTTATGCCAGCTAAGCATAACTTTTTCTATGGCAAGATAATTATCATTTCGAGAACTCCATCACGTGCAGCTGAAAGCGTCCTTGTTAGTAAACAACGGCAAGCTTTACGGCGTGAGAATACGCCATCCGAGCGGAACTGGATGCAACAGAGGCGGGCTTCGAGTCCGTTGCCCGGAGACAGCGTGTTCTGTACGCGACCTTTATACTGCTGTTATGATAATCTCCACAAGTATATCCATCGGTATGGAACCTGGCTGTATATCCAAGGATCACGATATTTGGGACCACTCCACCCAGAACGCTGAGTGTTCATGCTTCAAAGCTATGGGTCTCGGCAAATAATGATCATCATTTTGAGCATATGCAGTGGGACTGCTTTAATTCCCCAGAGTTTTATAGGGGTTCGTGGGTTCTCAAACTACCTGACAGTCTGTTTCCGGCCTTGAGAATCTGGTTCAAACGTGTATAGGCGCATTCACCCGGGCTAGAGGCCTTTAAGTAGAGGCCCAACGGCTCACGTCAACTGGAAATTGCTTTTAATACGAGTTTGGACTCACTTCCGCTTTCTCGAGTATATTTGACGCGTTGGCGTAAACTTACGTGAATAGGAGCAAAGGCACGGTAGTTGAGGCACGTTTCTAGCCTGGGGGTATCACTGTCACGCTTTTACCACATGTTCAATACACATCGTTGATTGGATCATTCCGTTGATTGTAAAATATTGATGGTAGAAAAATACCATCTCTTGTTCATTCTTCCAAGTGAAACAGGGTCTATTTTGTTTGGTATCAAGCGCAGCAAATGCAACCGCAAAAGCGAAAGGCGCGAGGTCTTGCCTCACAGCGCAACACGCGAACAGGTTCATGAATCTTCGTGACTGCTACAAGGCCCATATTAACTCTCCAGCAAGTCGCATTCAAACATTCCAACTCTCTCCCTCCCTAGACGTGGTCGTTCATCACACCATTCTCTCGCTCGGCATGGTCTGTCTTGCCTTCGTCATCACTACCAAAGCCATACTCACGGGCCTTCTCATGAACCTCGTGGTCCTCCATGCGAGGAAGCTGCTTGGCGGCGTGGACGTAGCTCATCTTCTCCTGGTGGCCCTTGGCAAAGATCAGGTCGATCTCCTCGAGGGAGCGGCCGGCAGTCTCGGGGTAGAAGAAGTAGATGATGGGGAAGAAGAGGGCGTTGATACCGGCGAAGAAGGCGTAGGTGCCCCAGCCGTTAGTACCAGTACCCTCGATCATGACGGGGGTGATCATGACGATGAAGAAGTTCCAAAGCCAGTTGGAGACGGTGGAAGTAGCGTTGGCCTTTGCGCGGGTCTTCAACGGGTTGATCTCGGCAGGGTACAACCAAGGCAGAGGCAGCCAGGTCGCACCGAAGAAGGCGATGTAGGTGAAGAGACCAACAGCGGCGCCCTTGGAAGCCGCGGCAGTTCCAGGGAGCAGGGCGCCAAAGGTGAGAACCATGGACAGGCACTGACCGACGGTGCCGATGAGGAAGAGCTTGCGGCGTCCAACGCGCTCAACGGCGAACCACGAGGTCGTAGCGAAGATGGAGTAGACAATCATATTGACGCCGCCAAGAAGAAGAGCCAGGTTGTGATCGGTGCCGAGGGACTTCTGGAACAGAATAGGGAAGTAGTAGATGACGGCGTTGCAACCAGAGAGCTGCTGCATCATCTGAGACGAAGCACCGAGAATAAGACGTCGGAAGTGCTGAGTCTTGCCACCAGTGAAGAGAGCAGACATGGGAGTCTTACCACCAGTGTGACCAGCCGCAGAGATGGCCTTCTCGATGGTGGCAACCTGGGTCATGACCTCGGGGCTGTCTCGGGACTGGCCATTGAGGCCGGCCAACACAGTCGACGCTTCTTCGCGGCGGGCCTTGGTGAGAAGCCAACGGGGCGACTCGGGCAGCTTCATCATCATGATAAGGACGATGATGGCAAAGACACACTGGAACGCGATGGGGAATCGCCAGACGAAGGGTTCGGGTCCGTAGGTGCAGCCATAGTCGATCCAGTAGGCAATCAGCGTGCCAATGGCGACATTGCCGCCTTCGATGCAGATGAGCTTACCACGGTTGTGCGAGGAACTGCACTCGGCCTGGTAGGTGGGAATAGTCGAGGTGTTGACTGTGAAAGGCAATGTTAGCTCCTATATCGGGCTCTAATCCCGACAGGACAACTTACTTCCGTTGCCAATTCCAGTGATGCATCGTCCAATGATGAACTGGGCAGTAGCACCGCCACTAGGGGGGACAGCAGAGATCTGGATGATGACACCAACAATCATAACAATGGCACCGAGAAAGATGGATCGTCGACGGCCGAGTCGGTCGCCAAAGTTGAGGATGAAGAGGGCACCGAGGAAGCATCCGACAGCGTAGATGGACACTACGAAACCCTCGTAGGTGCTGTCGTCCTCAACCTCGGGGAAATCGTTGACAAAGGCTGGTGCCGAGATGATGCCTGACATGACACCTTGATCTGCGATGGGAGATCCTGTTAGCCGCTGTGGGATTGACAGCTACCCCAAGACCATGACGTACCGTAGCCAAAGAGAAGGAAATCAGTCGTCGCGACAATCGTGATGAGCATCTGGAGACCCTTGCCGGTCTTGCCCCAGTAGTGAGGCACACCGGCCTCGTTGTCGATGTGAACCATGGTGATGGGACGGTTCAGCTGTGTTGTTTTGGTTTCATACACCAGGTAGGCGTAGTATCGCGGATGAGGGACTTTGATGGAAAGCACCGAGGTCGACGTCAGGGCTAGTCTTATGTATTTGAGCAAAGGCCAAGCAAGCAGGGAACCGTGTTAAGCGTCTGGAGTCGACGTGGGTCTCGATGGTGTAGCGACCCACGATGGCCATCCTATCCAATCTTGGTGTTGTGGTGCAGTGGAGAGCCGATAAGCAGAGATTTCACGGTTGGTGTCTCGCAACTGGGAATAAACTGGAGTAGATGCGAAACAAGTCTAATCAGAGGCAGCCTGGAGAGTGGACTAAGCTTGCAGGTAAGCATCCCCACGAGTAGCACGTGCGATGTTGAGGCTCCAGTTTGGAGCCCTATTCTGTGAAACGGACGAATAGCTACAGGGTTTGTTGAAGAGATTTACATATATCGACGATGGTGTAGTAGGGAGGCCCGAGTGGCAAAGACAACTGACTCTGTTTCTGTGTGCCATCCCACCAAGAGCACTGTAGCTGCAACAGACTGAGAACTCTTCTCGCGTCTGGTATAGTACAAGGGGACTTGCTAAAGTGCAGCTGGGCAGAACCTCCAGTTATCAGACCCACATGACGTATTAGATGGCACGGCATAACGGAGCGCCAAGAGGACGGCGGCCAACGTGAGCGCTGGCTGATAATGCTGATCATGGCTCACGCTGAGCCTTGTGTGCTTGTCGGTGGTGGACGGCTCGCGAATGGCGTCATAGGGCCCGCCGTTGGACACGCCGTAGCCGCAGATTCTGTCTATATATGGGTCGGATGTGGAAAGGTGTGGACTTGTATGGGGCAGCTACTCGGCCCTTATCTACCCACGTTCCACCTTTTATTCCACCGTGGAGATGTTGGCTTTTCGCTTTTCATGACTTTGAGGTGTTGGTAGCCAACACCGTTACAGACTGTAGCTGTTTCCCTTACTCAACAACCCCGGAGTTCTGGCCTCGTTGAGAGCCCCCCGTGACGTCGGTCTCTCTAGTCTCTTATCCCTCCGGCTTTTCATCCTTGCTTGTCAGCAACTATCTGCACGCGCACGAATAATGTCTGTTAGCTGCGACGCTCAAATTTTACCCATGACGTGCGAGGCTCCATCGCGACAGAGAAACGGTGGGTCGCACCGTTTTAATTAGAGGAGAAGCAGAACGAGGCTGCTAGTCGTCCCCGACAACCACGAGCCAAAGTTACCCCAAATTTTGGGGTTTCTTGGTGAGGGGACGTCTCCGTACCCCAGGGGGCTGCTGCCAACTCTGCCAACTGATCGACTCTACCTGCTTGGATCTTCACCAAGATTTTATGAGCAGTTAGAAAATATTATGTACACAGTAGGTGTGTCTGATTTAAGCAGTTTTTGATCAGTGTGTGAATTTAAGCGTAATTTTAGACTTAGCAGAGCCTGTATTGTTATGGGGGACTGGGGAACTCGGAACTGACCAAGAGATAAGAGTGCAAGTTAAGTGGGGGAGTTAATCAAGAGGAAGTGCAGGTCAAATACGCAGGAAAATCCCAGACTAATACCAGATTGTACCAGAAATGATTGGTATCGAATTGTTAGAATTCCTCCCAGAGTTGCAGGTTAGGTATTGTCTTTGACCAGAAAGAATACCTCAGGCAGTCATAACTGAAGCCGCTGTATTATTTCTGTATAATACAGGGGTGGGACAGTATAGCAGCCGGTTCTTGTCGGCTTTGGCCTACAACCGTGAATTGCATTCGTAGTTGGGATAATGTTGAGTGTGCCATATTCTGGACCGAGTTTTCTCCACGATAGTACAAAATACAGTTATTAACTATAATATTCGACCTGACTTGATCCCGACTGAGCGCATGATTTAAAGAAATTTATTGGACCAACCATAATAACATACCCATCGGAACAATACACAAAACTGTTAAATGCAGCACCCCGCACGCGACCATCCCCAAGTCACGGCAGCGGGGTTGGACTGTTCAAGTCGCTACTCCAAGAGTTACCCCATTCTTCCACTATAACCAACCCAGAGTGAATAGACTGGTCATAAGATTATATCAGCTCACCCCCACAGTATTACTGTTGCAAATTACAGACCTGAGGTCAGCAAGTTAGTTGTATGATCAGCTCGGACAAAATGCCAGACTTGGAGACCGGCACTTGTAATCGGGTTCGTCTATACTGCCCAATCGAGTTACAATATGGTGGAAGCTTCAATGTGTACAGGAGGAAGCAGAAGTCAAGTAACTTTTCATGGCCTAGATGACCTAGACGGCCAACAGACCTTCGTTGGCGTGCTACTGAGATGGAATTGTAATACCAGATCAGGTTCCTAAGTCAGCCTTGTTTGTCACTAATCTGTTAATGTCTCGTTCAGCATGTCGCTATTCTTGTCGTGTGCGCCCATCAACATTCAGGCTTGCTTCTTCCTGACAGGCCCATTCTTCTCTCTTAGGCCTGCCACATTGTATATCATGCCCTTTTGTAATAATCGATAGGGCTGGATCATACATAATCGAGCTGTACCAAATGCCCCCAGTACGGCACCCTTACTACCGACCCAGCACCGGCGGCTGAGTCGAGGATCATGCCGGCCATGGCTTTGGAGCTTGGGGTGAAAAGACTCGTTCCTACCTTGTGTCCGTCGCTATCCGTGTCACCGATAAGGGCAGAGATAACCTCTACGTGCTGGCCCTCGCCTTTCAACTCAGTGTCAAGCCCTTTGCTGAAGCCCATGATGTACGCCTTGGTACCGCTATATACCGATATCCAGGGAAGCCCTTGCTCTGCCAAAGATCCAGAATTGATGATGAAACTTGGATCGCTCGAGTTCGCACTTCTTTCAAGAGTCGGCAGCAGGTCATGAGTGAGGAAGGTCATGAAAGATATGTTGACATTGATGAGTTGCATAGTTTACGCCGGGGTCTGGTCCGTGAAAACGACAAAGTCTTTGGTGGGATCATGGCCAACGCCAACATTGTTGACCAGCACCTTGAGGTTCACGTCTTTTACCCAGGCCAGTGCGTTCCATGTCGCTTCCTTGGGCTCGCCGGAAGCTGAGAATGCAGTGGCGGCGTCAAGGACAAGGCCCTTGACTTCACAAGATGGGTGTTGGTCTCGGAGCTGCTGGACAACGCGTTCCACTTTCGCATCATCTCGTCCATGGATGATAACGTTCAATCCGCGCTGGCATAGATCGTCTGCCAGATCCCGGCCAATGCCCGAAGTGGCCCCAGTAATCAGGGCGTAAGCGTTCTGGGGACTTGGTGATCCTGGTGAAAGGACGTTACGTGGACTTGACAGTGTGAGACCCATTGTTGAGAGAGAAACACGAAGCCTCCGATGAGTAATAGATTGAACGCCGGAGATGAAGAGAATGATGCCGTGCTTGGCCTTGTGATATTATGTGATAGTGTCGCATGCGGCTGCAACGCGACAGTAAGCGCTAGCAGGCGTCTCCGTGTGATTGTAAGATGACGTACGTGATTCGTCCGCCACTCCGACGATTCCGATTGATTACTTAAGTTGGTTGGCCAATCAAAGAACAGGCTCCTTTTTACCTACCCTACAGGTGAGGGCGTTTTCGGCTGAAGATCGCAATACGAAGACGAGTATGCAGTTGTCGGCACTTGATATACGGATGCAACCTCCTTTTCAATCAACTCATTAAGTAAAACTGTCACACTATCAGTTGTCATATCACACGAGGAGTTTACAGTACCTAGCTATAACAATTATAGAATACAAATA
>JABEYC010000084.1:0-37033 GCA_013266195.1 Fusarium zealandicum | reverse complement strand
CCACGCCGCCCTTGCCGCTGAGCACGAGAATCTTGTGCTTGACATTCTCCAGCCGCGCCGAGATGATGGGGATGTCGGGATCCGGACCCTTTGGCGCCGATGCGCAGATGGCCTGGTTCGGGCATCCGGCGCATGAGTCGGCCTGGCCGGCCTGCTGCGACTCGGGGCCGGGGCAGTGCTGGGGTTCTGGGGCGACGAGCTGGGGCTTTTGCTTGAGGGGGTTGGCGATGACGTCCTCGACGGGCTCTGGCGCTTCGAGCGAGGGAGTCATGGTGATTTGCGCCGTGAGGCTGTGGAGATGTTTGAGCAGTGAGTCGGCCGGTGATGTTATCCCGTGGTGGCGATATGGACGCCGAAGCTTATTAATGCGCACTCGCGCGGGCACAGGGGACAAGCAAGGTTTATAAGCGTGCTTAGGGAGTCCAGATAGAGAGAATTCGAATGACAGAAAGGCCGTTGAAGAGAATCGGGTTTAGACAGCGTAGAAGAATGAAGAATATGTGAGTGTATGAGTTTGGATAACTCCGTTGAAGGTCGGGGTTGAAATATAGGGTAGATAAGCGTCCAACCTGATTCGCTGCTTAGCAAGCGCTGGATGGTGGTTTGCGCTACCTATCGCCGCGGAGTGCCGTGCTTGAATCAGTGGATAACTGGAATTTATCTAATAACTACTAGGTACATTACGACTTGCTGATTGTTGTGGAGAAGACATAAGAAGACCTACTCAAGTGTATGGTAGGTGCTTCACTGGTGCATAATGTGCAAGTTTCATTAGTGAATTCTGAGACATTGTTGCAACTTTACCAAAAGGAACAGTCAATTAGGAAGGGAAAAACATGCATAGTGGCAAAAACAATACGATATTCATATACTCTATCCTGATTTATCCTCGTCCTTTGTGAACATGAATATGACCTATTGGATTCCGGCGGTGTTGCGCAACACGTGATCGGCATTGAACTTGGTGAGTACCTCACCCAGAACAGGCAAAGAAGAGAGGGGGATCGAAATCTCGTGGCGGAATGAATCCGCAGCCATGACCATTAATAAACCCCGGGATTTGATCGTGATTGGCCATTTCGATGTAACTGGAGATCAAATTGTTTCATCGGCCGGGAGACGTTAAAGCAACCTCCTCTTACCGGCTCCGAGTGTTGAGAAGCCATTTTCGGTAACATGAAACCCACCGACAGATATTCCTGATGGTGATAACGGTACCTACGCCTTGTTAGACAACAGTAGCCAGCTAGGTATGCTTGACAGAGGTGTAAAGCCACACTCCTTGCGCCGAGGGGCCAACGACGGATCTACAGCTGCGCCTACACGCCCTAGGCATCACCACTTCGTGTACCCTGCATATGGGGACTGGCGATGCCATGTCGGACCATTCTGCAGGTCTTCGATGCCCTCTCGGCGAACAGAGATTACTATGAGTGGTCGTAGTGAAGAGACCGGTATTCAACTTCACTTCCCTCCATATAAGTATCCGTTAGCGGGGATACTCAGCCAAGTCAGGCCCAGATCCTCCAAATCTCACCTGGTTCACGAAATGTATCGAAAATCAACAAACTGTTTCTGCGTACCCTAAGCGCTTAGCTACGTAAAAGCAAGTACTGATTGATAAGATTTTGCTTTTGATCCTGGGTCGATTTTGCCTTGAATCTGCATCCACCAATGTGCGCTCCCCAGCAAGCCGAACACGGCGGGGTTATTCGCAGATAAGATAAGAACCGAGGACCCCGCGGACTGGAATTTTTTATCCTGGATGCGCAGCCCAACTTGTAGCGCGATCGCCATCATCACTCACCCAGACCCTCGTCGAAAATGTCACCCTCTGCCGACGCCCCCGAAACCTCCAACTCGGCCGATGCCACGGTCCGCAGTCTCAGAAAGTCCATCACCGTCGAGGAGACTCCCCTCCCTGTCCGATTCCGCGCCCTCTTCTCCCTCAAGCACGTCGCGACAACCGCCGAGGATGAGGCCACGAGGATCGCCGCCATCGAGGCCATCGCGGCTGGGTTTGCCTCACCCTCGGCCCTCCTAAAGCACGAACTCGCATACTGCCTCGGCCAGACGGGCAACGTTGCTGCTGTCAAGCCTCTTCGCGACGTCCTCGCAGACTTGAAGGAGGACCCCATGTGCCGTCACGAGGCCGCCGAGGCTCTGGGTGCTCTTGGCTGGGAGACCAACCTCGACATCCTCCGGGAGTACCGAGACCGCAGCGGCGAGGACATTAGCATCATCGAGACATGCGAAATTGCCATTGAGCGGATTGAGTGGGAGAACTCGGAGGAGCGACGGAAGGAAAAGTTGCGACCAAGGTTTGTGGGATCCTATCAGGTGGGTTGCCCCTCCACTAACAGCTGCTCTAGTGATTTTGCTTCTATCGACCCTGCACCCCCGATGCCCGAATCAGAGAAGGAGGTTGAGGTTGAGGAACTTGGCCGAAATCTGATGGACACGGGCGCCCCCCTCTTCGTCCGCTACCGCGCCATGTTCGCCCTTCGCGATCTCGCCTCCCCTCCCGACCTGCCCACAGCCGTTCCTGCTGTGCTCGCTCTCGCCAAAGGTTTCGCCGACTCGTCCGCGTTGTTCCGCCATGAGATTGCCTTTGTCTTTGGCCAACTGTCGCATCCTGCTTCTATCCCTGCTCTCACTGATGCGCTGAGCGATGTCAACGAGGCTAGCATGGTTCGACATGAGGCGGCCGAGGCGCTGGGAAGCCTTGGTGATGAGGATGGTGTAGAGGCGACCCTAAGGAAGTTCCTCACAGACAAGGAAAAGGTCGTTCGAGAGAGTTGCATCGTTGCGCTCGACATGGCCGAGTATGAAAAGACCGGAGAGACCGAGTATGCCTTGATTCCCGAGGTTGGAGGAACTGCTGCATGATTGTTGAATTGACTCGCGATTGTCGAGCATTATGTCTAGTTGTTTTCATTCCACCTAAAAGTATTTCGTTAAAAACATGTCGGCAATAGAATAAAATATCCTGGGTTACTTACGAGTTTCCGCATTCACAGTTGTAGATAACTGTGGAGCCTTCGTCTGCACTTCGCAGCTGCACCGTAGTGTACTTGACTTCTTCGCGGCCACACTTGGGGCATCGCTCGTGGACGGTGCTTTCGGTTTGCACATTGTGTTTCTCGACGGCCTGGACGCTTGACTGCAGCTTCTGTCTCAGGAAAGAGGGGAAATCGGACGGCTTCGTTTGCGTGACGGTGACTTTGGATCCGGTATCTACATCCATGCATGTCAGGAAATGCCGCCAAACAAGGCCGCACAGCTGCGGTGCTGAGAAGCAAACAAACCTCGATTTTCGGCGCCACAGCACTCGCAGCGCAAGACATTTCGCTGCGTGCCCTTGGTCGCGGGTAGGAGATTGCCGCAGTCGGTGCAGAAGACGAGGGTTCCGATGGCTGCCATGTTGCTTGCTGTATCAAACTTTTGCTGTCGTGTACGGTTTTGTTGCGCGGGATCGATCAACAAATTCAATCAGAGACAAAAATTGGCCAAGCCAGCATAGGCTCAAGCGGAAACCGGGGTCCATCGGAAAAACTGGCAAGGAAGGCGCGATGGCGCCCATCGGAACAAACGCCGACTGGCCCCGTGCCTGGCGCACGGACCATATGCTACCAACCAGCCGTCTGGGAAGCTCGCGAGGCTGTTGGTTTCCCCAGGCGTGAACCTCGCCGTCTACAACAACTACAGAAAACAACAATGACTTGAGCGACGCTCATTTTACGAGCAATAGCTCCGAGTGCCAGATCCACGGCCCTACTGCACCGACCCAAACAATCCTTACCATCTCCAGCGCATCTTAATTCACTAATACCCGACCCACCCCCTACGTTGCCATCCGTTTGTTCCTTCTCTACGAACTATGTGATGAGTCGCCTTCCCGAAGCGTGCGAGAATGAACAACATGCAGCCCAATAGCCATGGCCGTCCCCCAAATGGGCTGTTTGCCCATCAGGGGACTCCTAATCCCAATCCCGCCATCGCTCGCCCGTTCACGCTCCAGGAGTCTCTTCCCTATTCACCACAAACATCGACCATTCCCTTCATTTCTGGTCAGCCTACAACTGATTGTTTCGACCTCTGCTTCTTCTGACGTTTGGTAGATATCATCCCTGATCCGACCTTGGGCTCAGGCTCCCCCGCTTTGCCCATCTCGGACCTGTTCCAAGCCCTCGAGTTCAACAGCCTGAACAAGGAAGCTACCGGCCAACATCAGATGCCGCGCAACGTCAAGCAAGCCATCGATCATGTCCTCCAGGACATCAAGCCGAGCCAGCGGACACAATAGTACGATGACCGTGTTGCGCATCCCAATATATTTACTTACCAGCAATAGCAAGTTTTGCGCAGTCTCGAGGACTTCTTCGACCCCGGCGACCGGGAAGAGCCTCGTGGATGACCTATCGCCGATTACAAGAACTGTGCTCGGAAAAGTAGCAGGCTACTTCAAGGCGACGAAACCGGCCGCTACCGAATCAAAGCAGCCCAACGGTCAACCAGGAGGCTATCCGACGCCGAAGCAGCCTTCCTCGTCGCTCAACTCGCCAACTCCCCCACAACCACACTCGCTTCCATCGCATAACTCTCAAGCACATCGTGCCAACTCCGTTAGAATCGAGGTTGCTATACCCTCCAAGAGACAGTTTGACCCATCCGCGTACATCGACGTGAGGAACCTCGCTCCGCAAGAGGCACCGGCTCCTACTCTCCAGCCGCAGCACCTGCAACAGCAGCAGCCACAACAACAGCCGCTGCAGTATCAACCGCAGTCACAAGTAACATCGCTTCCACAGTCTGCAGTCAATCCAAGTCTGTCGTCAGGTCCGCCAACGTCTGAAGCGGCCCAGAACACTGCCTTTCGAATAGAGCTCCCTTTCGCGAATATCAATCGTGAAGAGTATCTCGAAGTTGAGGAGAGACCCGAAGACCCACACCATCTCTCAGCCCGTAGGGCAAACCAGCAGGGGTATTCCGGAAGCCAAGATTTGATTGGGGAGAGTCTCGATCAGCGTCAACGAAGCGAGGCAGCCATCGATGGCCTGGAAAGGCTCATTCGTACAGTCTTTACTTCGGTAGGCAAAGTGCTTGCAATGGAGCCTGGTTATGACCACATCGTGTCCACCTCGCATGATGAGGTCGCTATGACCGCCTCTACACAACAAAAGATGCATGGCGCGATTCAGAAGACGATTGCTCTAAGATGCTTTGACCGAGTCCCCGTCGAGCATTTGGTGCAGGTCACGAAGCTGTGCGAAGTGAGCCTGAAACAAGTTGAAGACTTGGAAATGCGAGTTGACGAGACTTGGTCTGAGGAGGCTGTTGACTCTTGGGTGCAGCAGCTCTCTGACGTAGAGACAATGCTGAAAGCCGGTCGAACCTGTCTTCGCATTCTATCGGGTGGTAGGGAGGACAAGCAGCTCTACTCAGAATCCGTTATCCAGAGGAGCGTCGACATCTTCAAGCTTGTAACGGAAGACATTGTCATGCCTCTGGTGGAGCTTCGGCCATCTGGCCCCTCTGCAAGCGTCTTCAAGCTATTATCCAAGAACAAGAAACCCATTACGACCATCTTCTTGTGCTGCCAAAAGCTGTTCGCCTTGCTAGCGGAGCTCGTCACCAAAATAGAGCTCTCAGACACCGTCATCAACTCGCTCGAGTTTACAGCGTCTCGCCTCATCTTTATGGAGAACGCCTATTTCGAAAAGGACTCTGTTATCGGGGTCCAAAAGTTTGATGGTCTTCGCTCTGTCGCAATGGACATGCTCTGTCAAATATTTCTGATCAAGCCTCAACAGCGCCAAGGCATTGTTGATGAAATTCTTACATCCCTCGAGAAGCTACCGGTCGGGAAGCAGAGCGCGCGACAATTCAAGCTTTCCGATGGCGGAAGCATTCAGCCCGTCTCAGCCTTGATCATGAGGTTGGTGCAAGCGAGCTCGGGTCGAGTGGATAACACCAAAGACCGTAATCGCAGCAACATGTTACGAAACATCAATGGCGAAGAGGATGAAGACTTTGATGATGAAGAGCGCTTGCCGTCTGCGACAAAGCAGTTTGTATCCTCGATCAAGAGTGAGGAGCAAGGTGCCAAGCAGCATCCGGTAGCTATCAAGGATCTCGAGACTTCGGTGGCTCCTCTCTCAGACACCGCGCAACGCAACGCTTCATACGTGATCAACTTCATTGTCAAGCGCGCTATCGGCTCTACCAAGTCTGGCGACACCCCTTACCGGAACTTGCTTGATCTCTTCGTCGAAGATTTTACCGCCTGTCTTGACTCGCCAGATTGGCCATCAGCCGAGTTGCTCCTCCGTCTTCTGATGGTAATGATGGTACAGCTCTTTGAAGCGCCGAAAACTTCAGCTCCCGCAAAGAATATGGCTCTGGAACTACTGGGCGGCCTGAGTGCTGCAATTTCCCGCCTTCGATCCCACGTCAAGCAGCTAGCGAGCTCTTTCGAAGGCAACGATGCCGACGAGTTGTCTCGGTACTTGGCAGAGCTTGCGAACCAAGCTCTTGAACAGAAGAGCCACATAGAACAGATTGTTGCTTGGACAGGACCCTACCGAGCCACGCTCGAATTTCTCCAGAATCGGTGCAATGACGATCCGCACTTGTCAAGCGCCATCTCGTTCCTGGTCTCGGACTGGGCGTCCCTGGTACACAACGGCTACGACTCCTACCAAGAGGGAGACGACGAGCGCGATGAAGAACTTGGACGCCTGGGATACAGGCTGAGGATGATGATCGACGACCGAACTTGGCTTGTCAACGAGTTCACTTTCAAGGCTGTTTCAGCAAGCCAAGCCAAGCTCTCCAACTCTATAATTTTGCTGCGATCTCCCCTGTGCGAGTCGTTTGGCAAAATACTCAATATCCTGCTCAGCTCAATGGCGAGTGACCAAGCCACAGTTCGGAGCAAGAGCTTGAAGAGCGTCAACCAAGTGTTGGAGACGGACCCGTCCATTTTGGACGGCGATTCGGCCGTCATCCACCTAATCTTGGAGTGCGCCAACGATTCGTCAACACAGGTCCGAGACTCTGCCCTTGGCTTGCTTGGTAACTGTATTGGCATGCGTCCTGCTCTCGAACCCTCCTTGACACCGAGCATCGTCAATCGGTTTCAGGACGCCGGCGTTGGTGTTAGGAAACGTGCCATGAAGCTTGCTCGAGATATTTATCTGCGCAACCCGAGCAAGGTGCTGCGCAGCTCGATCGCAAACGGACTACTCCGCCGAGTCCAGGATCCTGATGAGGGTGTTCGCGACCTTGCACGCCAGATGATCGAAGAGGTTTGGTTCGCTCCCTTTTACCGAGACGATGGAACAGCCGTCTACCAGACCTCACTCGCCGAGCATGTGTCCTTGGTGATCCAGACTGTTAGGTCTGGAACCGTTACCGAGATTCTCGACAAGGTTTTCAGGTCTATCCTTAGGCCTAAAGACAAGTCTTTGGAAGGACCTTTTTCCGTTTGCTCCAAGCTCGTGGCCAGCATGTTTGGACTCATCGACAGCCTCGATTCGGATGACCCCACAGTGCCCTCTGGACGCGATGCTTTGCAGGTGCTCACGATCTTCGCCAAGGCTGATCCCAAGCTCTTCAACTTTGAGCAGATTCGCCTTTTGAAGCCACACCTCGCCAGCTTTTCTGCACCCGATGAAGCCGCCGCTTTCCGGGCTGTGAACATCATCTATCGGCGGGTGCTACCTACACTATCCACCGTCCACTCTGATTTCCTCTTGGAGGTGCGCAACCAGCTGCTCAAGGTCCTTGGCAAAACCCAACACCGAGCAACCCTGGACGACCTTGTTGCATGTATTCGAGTTGTTTGTGATTTGCTTCATGCTTTTGAGCCTTTGGCCAACGCCGTGGCATCTGCTCTCATGGGAATTCAAAAGCTGCGAGCTGGTGCCCTGGATGCCAAGAAGCTCAAGTTCCTCTCTGCCTACGCAGTTCTTGTCGGTATGGTAGCGAAGCATTGCGATTTGGACAAGCAGATCGATATTTTCAAGAAGAAAATTCCAAAATTTCAAGGAAAGTCGGTGCCGAGGCTGGCTGTCGACACTCTGATCCCTTTTGCGTCACCCTCTCAGCCTCTCGAAGCTCGAAAAGCAGCTCTTGAGTCCGTGGGCCTCATTTGCCAATCATGGCCCCGGAATTATGTCGTTGCGCAGGTCTACACCTCGTTTCAGCAAGTGTTTGACGACCAGATTCCAATACTAGAGAGCATGATTCTGAGATCAATTAGAGAGTTCCTCTTGAGCGAGGAGAAGCGGTCGGAGACAGCCGCAGAGGCGCCAACCACTGCCAAAAAAAAGGAACTGACGGTCATGGGGGGAACGAGCTTTGACGATGTGGCCAGTGCAACCACACAGAGGTTCTTCAAGGACATTGTGCGCATCGCGCTCGGGTCACAGGACGAGTACGCGTTCCTGGCCGTGGAAGTACTGGGCAGTATCAACCGACAGGGCCTCACCCATCCCAAAGACACGGGCGTCACCATGATAACGCTGGAAACGTCTGCAAACCGCATGATTGCAGAGCTCGCCTTTTCTGAGCACCGAGCTTTGCACGAGAAGCATGAAACTGTGGTCGAGCGGGAGTACGCCAAAGCAGTGCACCAAGCCTTTACCTACCAACGGGATGTCGTGGGAGACGCTCGTGGAGCAACCACGAATCCGTTCCAGTCCAAGTTGCACTTTCTGATTGAGGTCCTCAAGATCAGCAAGATGAAGAACCGTCAGCGCTTCCTGGACAAGCTCTGCGGCCAGATGGACTTTGACCTAGCCAAGCTGGACACGTCAGAGGAAGTGCCATCGCATATGGGGTTTGCCAGGTTCGTCATAGAGAACGTGACATACTTTGAGTACCAAACAATTGGGGAGCTGCAGACTACCGTGAACGCGATTGAGAAGATCGTGACGGGCACAGGTTCCCCCGTCGCCCAAGCCATCGAGTCGGAAGTGTTCAACGTCCGTATGGATATCGATCAGCCTCCTGCGGTCCCAGGCGTTGCGCCTCTCGCGGTCCCGGCAGACACGGCCGATCCTACAATAGCAGCCACGATCCCTATGGACGGGCAGGGCATGGAGGCCCCGGCACCAGCCATAACGCTTACTGTCGAACCCAATCGTCTTCGTCAGCTTGCAACAGCATCGATCATTCTACTGTCAATGTGGGAGGCGCGAACGCATCTACGTCGACTTTACGGAATGGGCACGAATCGACATGACAGCAAGGCGAAAGCGCTCGCCAAGGATCTGAACAAAACGCCAGTAAAGGTCCAGGGTGTGCATGGAGACAAGGTGTGGGATGAGATCACGTCTCACATGACCGGACTTGAAGACCAGGCGCGAATGCTCCAGAAATGCACGGCGCTGGTGGAGCTCCTTAACGTTGACAAAGAGTTCAAGTTGGCGGACGACGCCGAGCAGATGGAGCTGGACCCGGCGACGCCGAGTGCAGAGGAGGACGAGGATGGAGATGCGATGCTGGACCGGGGACGCAAGCGGAAGGGTGGATCAACGCCAGGTGGGCGTAAGAAACGGGCGCGGTCAAATTCACAGCCGCGAAAACGGGGCCGACCACGCAAGAACCGAGAGAGCGTCGAAAAGGAAGGTGACGCGGACATTGACGGGGACTGGATCTAAGCAGGAACACGGAGGCGCAGGGCATTGGTAATGGGACATGGACCATGCGTGGTGGTTTGGGCTGGTTTCTTGAGCGGTGCAACATGTGGAGGTGATGATTCTGGGTCGGGGAGGCGTTTCCAAAGACACATTGAACTCATCAAGAGAGTTGACCGGAGCCAGTGGCTTTACAGGGACGGCGAGGTTGCAAGGAGCTATGAAGCATATGAGAACTGCGAAAGGGGCCCAAAGGGAAGACCAAAGGGAAGACTGGCGTTTATTTTGGAAGGTCAGCAAGGGACTTGTATTTTGATGATACCTGAGCTCATAGTCGACGGAACATGTAGCTCACCTCTAGAGGCCAACATAAGCATATTCGATCAACACTTTTGGGCTGTGAGGCGATTGAGTCCAGGGCTTGAGCTAAGGGCAGAAGTACAAACGTAGAGAAGGTTTGTCAGTTTGTTGCAGTGACGTGGGTGGGTAGTGAGCATCATGAGGTGGCACGCAGTTGATGTAAAGCCCAGCCGGTCGGGCAGTATTCACTCTGATATAGAATGATCCAAGATTAGGTAAATAGTGAAAAGTCTCATGATAAGAATATTAGAAGCTGGGCCCTTGTTATGATGACTCTTCTCTAACCTCGCCCAGGTTGGGCCGTCCGTCGGGTGTTTTTCTTGGAATGTGAAGTCGGATGGGAATAGTGCGGAGATACACACAGACGTCACAAGCAGGACAGTGAGCGAATCAAGTGCATAAAGTGCACAAATGGGGCGTCTGTTCCCAAATAGGGTTAGCCCCAGATCTCGGCATCTCTTGGCCGTCTTGGCACTCTGCCTTGCAGGGATCAAGCATCTTGAGTCCCCCAACGACGCTTGTACTTGATTACACGTCGAAAGATGGGCTTCCCCCTTTCCCGAGAGCGTTTCAGCAGTCGCTGACGACGACCATCAGCAGGTTGTAGCAGGCAGTGCATCAGTCCATCATGCAGAGGGCAGTGAAGAGGCCATGGCCTGGAACTAGGATATCTGGAGGGTGGCGTATTCACTCTAGCCGAGGAGGAGGCCTCTCTTTTCCACGGAATCAAGTTCTTGTCGTCCAATCGCAAGGCAGTATCTAGTTGCCCACTTGTCGCTCGTCAAGTAACTAGCCAGTGACACTCGTTAGCAAGTGACGGAGCCAGCCGTGCCAGCCAGGGCAGAGTTACATGGGGATGCGTTTTGGTGGGTGACCTCATTTAATGCGTAGCACGAGGTAGCGTAAACAAGCTTGGAACTGAGCTCCATCAGTCAAAAGGGGAGCCCCCAGTTTCTTGGCTCTTGGCATTCCGACCTTTGTCTCTCGAATCTACGACCTCCCAGTCTTTGCAACCCGAGTTTCAGGTCTTGGCGATGTCTACGTGTAGGCCTTTTCTTTTGCACTCTCAGCTCTGTCACTCCTCCACGCTCGCTCACTCCTCTACTCACTACTCTGGCCTTGTTTTGATCTTGTACTAATCCTTGCAAATGGTGGCAGTCAACCATTTCAACATCAAGCGCCAGGCGCACACACTCAGCCGCACCAGCACCGATCAGTCATGGAATCCCTTCCGCCATGTCGCCTGGGGCCGTCGAGCACGCACTTTCTCGGACGCCGGCCAGGTCGAGGAGCAGCGACGAAATAACGACAACGTCGGCGAAAAGCTGGCCCACGCCAGCTCCGAGCCCGGACGCAGCGGGCCTGCGAGGGAGTGGTCAATGGCCGAGACAATGGCCGATCCGAAGCCGAGTGACGAGGAGAGGCTGAGCGGGAGCTCGCCTGTCGATGGTGTCCCCGTCTCGCAGCGATCTCTGGCGCAGGGCGAAGGAAATGTGCGAAACAGAAGACCTGAAGAACCGTCCAAAGCAGTCGATAACAACAACAACAATAACAACACCGCCGAAGCCTTTGCAAGGATGAAGAAGCCCAAGAAGGCGGAATCCACAGGAATCTTCCGCCACGTCCAGCCCAAGGAACCCTTCACGGTCGCGAACCAACTACAACGGACATTCCTCAACTCGTGGATCAACATTCTAATTATTGCAGCCCCTGTCGGCATTGCTCTTAATTACGTTCCCGGTGTGAACCGTATTGCCGTCTTTGTCGTCAACTTTATCGCCATCATCCCGCTCGCCGCCATCCTCAGCTTCGCCACGGAGGAGATCGCCCTGCGCACCGGCGAGGTCCTCGGAGGCCTCATCAACGCAACGTTTGGAAATGCCGTCGAGCTGATAGTAGCGGTGCTTGCCCTCGTCGACGGCAACGTCATCATCGTGCAGACCTCGCTCGTCGGCTCCATCTTGTCGAATCTGCTCCTTGTCCTGGGCTTCTGCTTCTTCTTCGGCGGCTTGAGGAGGGAGCACCAGTACTTCAATGTTACTGTGGCACAGACGGCAGCCGCGATGCTCGCTCTTGCTGTAGCGTCAGTCATTGTCCCCACCGTCTTTGACCAGGCCGCCGGTACTCCGATCGAGGACGTGGCCAAACTCTCCCGCGGAACCGCCGTCATTCTTCTCATCGTCTACGGCGCCTATCTCCTCTTTCAGCTCAAAACCCACCAGAGCATATTTGCAGAAGAGAGCCAAAAGGTCTCTGCCAAGCCCTGGTCTCGGGGTCTCGGCGCCGGGGCTGTTCGCCAGGGCCTCATGGCTCCCGGGGCTGCGCTCGGAGGTGGCATGACCGGCCATGAGGAGAACCAGCGCTTATCCGAGATGCTCAACAACCCAGAAAGATTCGCAGACGAAGACGAAGAAGACGCGGAGGAGGAGCCGCAGCTCCACTTCTGGGTCGCCATCGCCACACTCACCTTTTCAACGGTCCTGATCGCCCTATGCGCCGAGTTCATGGTAGATTCGATCGACGCCGTTACAAAGGACGGCGGAGTTTCGGAAGAATTTGTCGGATTAATTTTGCTACCGATAGTTGGGAACGCGGCTGAGCACGCCTCGGCCGTGACGGTTGCTTTGAAGGATAAGATGGATTTGGCCATAGGTATGTGTTGTGAGGTTATTCTGAAGTTTTGATATACAACCCCGGGCCCGCGCGGGGGGCAAGCACGGCGGAAAGCACTTGCTCATAAACGAGAGAGTACTTACTAATCAACTCAATAGGTATTTGCGTCGGCAGCAGCATGCAGGTTGCTTTGTTCTTGATTCCGCTGCTCGTCATCATCGGGTGGTGTATGGGCAACGATGAGATGAACCTCAGCTTCGACGTGTTCCAAATAGCAGTGCTCTTTGTTGCTGTACTGCTGGCCAACTACCTCATTGGCGACGGAAAAAGTCACTGGCTCGAGGGCTGGCTGCTCATCTGCCTCTATGCCATTATTTCCACATGTGCTTGGTGTAAGTCGTAACATATATGATGATGTTGCTGAGTGCTGACTATCATTTCTTTAGGGTATCCTCAGAGCACTGAGTAAAGACGGTGGTTATGTGGTATACTCATAGTATGGAGTAGAGGGAGTATAGACTCCCAGTATAAGCCAGGCCGGATTAGGAAAGTTGATTGACCAATGAGGAACCCCGCCACGCGATGCTGAAGGCCACGTTCTTCTGATTGGACAGTCTCAGACTCTACTGTGGGTTACCCCACAGACTATAATTGGCTCAAAGCGCCACTCTCCTTTAAAAAACGAGGGTCTTCTTACACGTGAAGCTACAGCTTCCCTTGCAAATAATACACACGCAATAGTTTCAGTACTTTCCATTACGATACATTAATCTAACATATATAACACTGAGTAAGTTTCTGTAATATTGCTTCTTTTATTATTTATGCATCAGGTGATTTAAGTTATGCTTTAGATATCGCGGATTAAAACAGGCATCCTTCGAACACTGTGTATGTAGGTATTCTGTAGATAGATGACGTTTTCTGACGCACTTTCCAAAAATTGGTATATGTTGCGAGAACGTTATTTGAATATGAGATGCTTCTTCTCCCCGCCCCCAGTCAAAAGAAAGGCCTCTATCAATGGACGTGAAACTCCAGGTTGCAGAGAGATTCCCCGGCAATGTAGTATCCATCCGGTTAGAGCGACTGAATATACCGAACGTGTAGACACCCGGGCTTGGGGGATATTCCTAAGAGGATTATAGAAGTTTTTATCGGCTGTGTTTTCCTTCGCCCGTATGGCAAGGTTTCTTGATTCATGTTAGCGTAAGCGGACATGTAAGTATGGAACTCGGTGTACTTTGGCTCGAACTGAGGGACGGGGCTACTGAGTAGGGGTCCAATGCCGGAAGCCCGCCTTGGATGGGGTTGAGCCTGGTGGCCTCAGGTCGTCGGGGTGATCACGTGTTGCGAACCTCATCACCTCTGAGAAATATACCTCTCTACCTTCGCTTCTGTAACCTTTCGCACCAGGGTCCGAGGAGTGACCGATGGGTCAATGTCATCAGGTCAGTCTCTATCACCTTTCTCGGGCATCTTAGTTTACTAACTTTCGTAGGATCTATGGTACAAACGTACACCGAGCAACATTCAATCTCCAGAGAATCATGCGAGCCGTCGGCTTCTATCATGGGAGCCATCTGAAAATGAGGCACGGTCTCAAGATAACCTTGGACCTTCTTTGCTGCGGCCAGAACCCATTGCTACAAGTCATTAGCCAAGTGTCATTCAAAGGAGTGTCAGTAGCACAAGATCACATCCCTCGCACTGAACTTATTTCTCCTGCAGCTATCCCCTCAGCCGCATCTACCCCTGCTTTCCCTGCTAGCGGTCATAACGACGATGAAGACGACATTTAATTCATCTGTGATATCTGCGGCACTTGCTCGGGTTCCTGGGCATCGTCATTTCAACGGCGTGTATGTCTTCTGTGCCGGCGAGGTCCAGGCCTGTCTACGATGCTACCGACAGTCTCCTCGAGATGACTTCTTCGGGCCTTTTGGTGAGATGTTTTCCTCTTGTCGGTGCAGACGTTTCAATGTTGACTCGCCGCTGGAAGCACGTCGGCGAACATCATGATCGGCGTTTTCGTCAAAAGCCGCCAGGCAGCCGATAACATGGACGAGTTTTTATACAACACGAAGCTTTCGGTTACGTCCATCTATAGTGGCCATACCAATCAGGAACTTGAGGGTGCTAGGCGACCTTTTCGCTACAGCAATGCTACTATTCTTATTACGACGAATACCAGCGCACAAGAGATCGACGTTCGTAACATGCTCCAAGCATTCAAATATGATCTTCCCGCCTGAGTCATCGATCCGTTGCAATGTTTGCAACAGTCACGAACCCCTGTCGTCAATCAACCTGCATTGCCTGGGAGTCTGACACGCATCTCTTAATTCTAGAGCCCATATCACCGGATAGCTTTGCCCAGATCACTATGAAGGTGGAGACCCCAGGTACTCGTCGTCCTGAGCTTTTCAGATATGGTCGTCTTTGACTTGGAGAATTGAGCTTGCTGTTGGCATGTGGTCCCTTTTTATTGACGCAATCCCTCTAGGGTTGCGACCTCGAGTCGCCTGTGGACAACCCCCTGTTGATTGCCCCTTGTTTGCTTCTTAGCAGAATGCTGCTGATGTGATCACCAAGGACCATTGTTCTCAGAACAAAGAGATGTGGTTAAATGTGGTTACGAATAACAGCATCTGCCGAAGTGCCACCATTATGAGGACAAAAGGTGGGATATCGAATCTATATTCTTTGGTATTGAGAACGCCCTTGGCTTTGGAGTTGTTCCTACGCACCCCTCGTCGCTCTCTCAGGTCGAAAGGATACCATGCTACAACTTTCACTACCGTGGGCAGCAACGCCGCTATCGCGGTCACATCATCAACCCCCTGAAGAATATCGGCAGCGTTTATAGCTTCCACTGCTGCTACCCTGAGCCCATCATCATCAACCGACTCAAACCTTAGTCTCTTATATTCGACAAGCAAGTCCAACAACTACACCCTCACCATTGCCATCAGAAGAAAGTTTACTAACTACGGCATCTGGCCGTACAAACACATTCAGGCTATAGTCAACCACGTCATCAAGAACTACAGCAAGGTAAAGACCCAGAGCTATAGTGTCATCGCTCGCTAGGTACTGCCGATATAGCCAACGAGGTCGGGGGCTTAGTTGGCCTCGTTTCTAGTTTCATGAACAAGGACACACCCGAGCGCGAGTAAGGTGCGATGGAGGCAACACAACTCTCTCTGACCTTCATCTATAAGAGGGAAATCGTGTCGTGCGAGCTGTCGACTGTCGACTGCTAGACTAGGAGTATGATCCCGTGGCTTACACCAAGATCGTCGTGCCGCCCACATCGCCTACATAAAGTACCCCGAGCGCTACCATAACCGGGAATAGCTCACTTATTTCATATTCCTCGCCGATATCGATTTCAACCACTACTCGTGATGATACTATCCCAACGCCTGCGACCGCATTCTAAGCTATTTACGCTGGTGCAAGCGTACAAGCCCAACTAAGAGGAGCCTGCTTTAGAGGACTTCTGTTGAGTCAAGTTCAGTATGCACCATCCCGATGGACCCACGCTCAGTTTCTCGTTGTTGATCAGGATTTGATACGTACGTTGCTAATTGTAACCAGCGTCATAGCATACAACCGGCCACCCTTGGCATCTTGCTACAAATATCTACCGTCAGCTGTTGAGGACGAGCTCGAAGCGAGCCCTAACCAGGATAAACTCAATGCCCAGGGCTGGGTAGACTGGGTCGCTGAGTTGCCCCAGGGAGGCCTACAGGCTGACGAAGTTGATATGCTTGGCAACCGAGATATGGTCCCAGCTTACAGCTTACAGCTTACGGCTGGGCTCCTAATGTCGGCAAGTATCTCGGCTTCTTTCGGTTAGGCCACGGCCTCTGGAATGAACATATACTCACACCGTGCCTATACGTCTTTCTCCAACAATCCAGAATGGCTATGTCATAATAGTTGATCTTTATCAGCTCACTTTTGCCCCCGGTGTTGAATATAATCGAGGCCATTTAGAGAAGCGTTCAAGTCCTGGCGTCTCTATCACGGCAACCAGCATGTGAGCTACTACTTGAGACGTCGAATTTTCCACGGTAGTCAGCCCTAACAGCCAACAGCCAACTGCCTCTGTGTATCGGTGTTCGTGTGATACTTCACGAGAACATCCGAACCGCTGCAGCCGACATTTACAAAGAACTCCATATATCTCCATGATTGCGAAAGTTAATAACAAAAGCGCCCCTTAGGAGGTCAAGGAAAACTAGAGCAATATTCGCACTCTTAGTATGAATTATATAAACTATTGGCTAAATTTAGACAAGTTAAGTAAAGTCTAGTAAACTAGAGTCCAAGATTTACATATGGGTTCTTTTTATTTAGATTAGGCTTCTAAAGGGGGTTAAGCTAGTCAGTACCCAACTTTAACCCGAGTTACTAGGCTATAAGGCTTGGGCACTATACCTCTACTGTTATTCTTTCCTAATAATTCCACTGGGCTACTTTGATCCCCTTGATGGGTGTATTAAAGTCAAGATGTAATAATCCTCTTGAGATAAAATCATCATAACTTTTCAAGTTTTAGGTAACCTTAGACTAAAGTGAACACTGCCCATATGCTTGCCTCCTACACCGCTCATAACATTGCCACATGATCTCGCCTATATACATTGCTATATCATCATTATGTTCGCCCATGTTCACCGTCCGCTCAAACTCGACCCGCTATCATACTGCACGCTGCTTCTACGCAAGAATGACATTGGACTGTTGAGACGCTTGGTTGGCGCGCCGTCGTTTCCTCCGAGCACACCCGGCGGCAGACCCAGCATCGGTATACTGGCCTCCGGGACAGGCTCCAGCGCAGTCGGCACGGCCGCCGTCGCAGGCGTGCCCTGTACCCCCTGACCCTTCTCGAGCGCCTCGCGATAAAAGGCCTCGAGTCCGGTCGCGTCCTTGCAAAACTGCTCGAGCTCACACTTGATGGACTCGGGATCAGGCGCTGAAGGCAGCGTGGCCTTGCTGGGCTGGTCCACTGGCCTTAGCGCCGGCGACTGGTAGAAGTGCGTTGGTTTGAGCAACGGCGACGCCAGTGTCGAGGACTCTGGGACTCCGTACGAAGCGTAGGGGCTGAACGACGACATTCGACTGGTTCGATCTGCGAGCGGCGGCGGATCTATGCGGATCTCCTTGTCGCGTGGGTTTGACGGTCGATTGCTGTAGAGTCTGTTTGCCAGTAGCAGAAAGTCGCCCTCGTCGGTGATCTCAGCAAGCAACGTGCCGCTGCGGTGGATGTACTGGCTGTACTTGAAATCTGGCTTGCCCCAAGAGTAGCTTATATCGACGTTGCTTGGAAAGTTGGACGCCGCCTCCATGTCTAGGACGAACTCAAACTTCTTCAGGATGGCTATCTGGTAGAAGTGTTTGGTCGGAGAAGTGGTCGGTCCCAGCGAGTTGGAGTCAAAGTACGTCTCGGGCTTCTGATCCAGAGGCTGTGCCGCCAGCTTGATCCTGAACGGTTTCCGGAAAGGATTTGTCTCTGTGATGGTGCACGCCTCCTTGATGGGCACCTCAACGAGCCGGAGGCCATACTGGCTGGCCTCTCGAGCCCAGCTCTCGACTGCGTCCTCCACCAGCTTGGTCGTAACGTTCATCCAGTCGATACGGATGTGGTAGCAACTGTCGGGATTGTGCAGCCGGTCGTAATGCAAATCGATACGCTCCGGCCTGTACGATCGCTTGCGGTGATCCACGTCGTACTTGATGACCTTGCTCAGCACCACTCTAGGCCGTTTGCTGTTGTGAGACAGAGTCAACGTCGGCGTGGTTGATGTCGATGCTGGAGAGCCCTCCTCGTTGATTGAAATTGGCCGAGCCGTCATGAGAGTTCGAGGTGAGTCTCGGTTGCTGGGCTCAAGGGTCGGCGTAGGTGGAACGGCAACTCGTCTTGTGTTGAACCATCCCGTCTGGGGCTTGGCGAACTCGCTGGCGATCTGGTAGAAGTAGTTACCATCGCGGAACTGGTGTCTCTTTTCAACATGAACAAAGATGCCCTTGTCTTTGTCATTCTTGGTCGTCGCAGACTTGGGTTCATCGGGCACCATCAGCGCATTGCCCAGCGCCTCAGCGTCTTCTCGAGTCTCAAGGTCCTCAAAATTGTCCAACAACCACGTTACCATGTCGGATCCGATGAAGCAGGCATAGTGAAGGCGAAGGTGCCAGCGGCGATTCTGCAACCTAACGCCTCCGTTCTCGACAGGCTGCTGCATTGCATCGGCCAGCAAAGACATGTTCAAGTTGGACTTCTTGAAGCGCTCCTTGCTCGACACGATATGAATTTTACGGCTAAAGCCTTCAAGACCTTCAATTAGAGGAAGAGTCTCGACCTCGGCCGCAATGACCAGCGACGAATCTTCAGTCTTGTAGATAATGTCCAAGGGGTTTGGATCCCTTCGGCGGCGATGACCAACTGAATGATATCGCCGCTCGGATGGAGGCAAGTACCGATACTTCTGCCACGACTGGGCGAGGCGCTTGATCCCCTCGATGCGGACCTCCTCGGCATTGTCTGGGCCCTGTGTTTTCGGCACCGGAACATTCTTGGGCAGCACGGGGATCAGGATGAACCTCGCACGCCAGAAGCGCAGGCTCTCCATCATTTCATCGTGATGTCCAGCAATGTACGAGTCTATCATGTTCCAGTTGCGTTCCGGTCGAGACGTGAGGATGTCGATTTCTCTCGTTTCGTAATCATCATCCAGCAGAGTCCGGATGGCAGACTTGTATACCGGCGAGAAGCCCTGCGACGTGATGGATATATCTGTTGGTTTCCGCATGTAGATGTTCACCTCGACTTCTGTGCCATTCACGCAAGCAAGCTGATGAATGGTGTTGCCGACCGACATGAAAATGCTGGTACCATCTTCCAATGACTGGTTCCGGGAGAATATATCACCAACTTTGATAACACCCTGCCCAAAGGCCTTGGCCACAGCGGGGCCGATCACGACCTGGAAACCTTGAGAGAACCTCAAGCTAATCAGCTCCTGGATGAACTCCTGGCGCGTCTTGGGCTCCTCGCTCATCTCATCGTCGGCGTTTTGGTCGATAGTGTACGGATGTCGGTGGTACTCTGCGTCAAACTGAGTCTTTGAGGGGAAGTACTCAGTCGTCAGAGGCACAGAGGCTGGACAGCAGAGTGCCTTCCACTTCTGAACCTTCATCTGGCCGATCTGAGGGTAGACGTGCTGCCATCTACTATACAGAACAGCGTCGTCAATCATGAGGCTCTCTGGGTTCGACGGATTCAACAGCGTCAACCACGGAGTGATGGCAGTTGTAGGGGATAGAGTGGTGGGGAAATCTTGCACAGCTCCAGCGCGCAGCTTGTTGGTGTAAAGCTTCTGGGCATCATCAGCACGCAGGGCGTCCGAATATCTAAGGTCGCGATCGTCCTCGCTCTTTTGATTGCGGTTGTCAGGTAGCTGTGAAATTATCGAAGCTGACCTGAGCTGTAGCGCGGTGACATCGAGGTTCCTCCCAGAGTTGTTCCTCTTGATGATGGGAATGCTGGGCGTCATTGGCACTCCTTCAATGATGGGTTCAGGAGCATCCAGTCGATACCTTCGCGTGGAAAATGCGGAAGTCTGGCTTGAGATAGTCTGAGGCGAACTAGGACGAAGCTCGGGACGTACACGAGGTGTCGATGGCTGTTTCAGATCTGCATTCGACACACCAGAGGCGTTGACCGTCTCAGCTTTGATCTCTGCGACCGCTGCCTTTGGAGCAGCTATGCCAAATCCTCGTTGGCCCAGGCTGATTTGTCGCATCAGCTTGGGTTGCTTCGCCCCCGTACCAGTCTTGGCAGTCTTTGGGGTTGACTCGGCGGTCTTCTTGACAGCTGCGGGAGATGGCTTGTCGGCATCAATTATGTTCATGGAAAGCTTCCTCGTCGACGGGCCAAGAAGTGATGCCTTCTTCTCAGGAAGCGAGGTACCATAGAGTCCCGAGTCCTCAGCCAGTTGCCGTCTCGTTATTTCATCCAATTCCTTTGTGTTCCGCGACGAGTGGTGATGCCTCCGGCCACTCGAGATCTTGGCTCTATGATCATCAAACTCTTGAAGTTGTTTCCACAACGACTTTTCGCCGGGCCGTGCCAGTCTGTCTGGGACAAATCTTTGGAATCCGTACACATAGTCGAAGAGAACTTCGGGCGGGCGCTTGTTAGGGATGTAGACAGTGTCATTGATGCCGCTCTGACGATACTTGTGCGAAGAAGGTGGCTCGGTGATGTTGGCGGGGAAGTGTGTATCGACCTGTAGAGGCGTTGTCTCAATCTCATTGGTCTCGAGAATACTTCTCATCTGCAAGGCATACATGCGACACCGTATGTTGAACTCGTCCTCGTCATCCTGCTCGACTTTGTTGGACACTGACAACGCAATGCCCTCGTATGACAAAGCCTCATCGGAAGCGCCAGTCCAGAATGAAACATGGAGCCACTGTGGTAGCGCATAGCACCATTCATCGCTAGTTGCCATGGACATGAGAGGGTCAAGACGGCGTGATAGGCTCATACTCTTTGACGGCGAGAAGGACTCTCCTAGAGACTGGTAGCTGCCGACAACTGGGGTGGGGTGGTTTGGTGTGCTGTCGCGGCTATGGAACGATCTTGAAAGACCAGATTGGAAGTTATGGCCGTGCTCTTCCGAATATTGCGGGTTGCGATACTTGAAGAGTGGCACTGAATGCAAAGGCATCTTTGGCATACAGATAAGATCAATGCCAATGCCGTTCCCAACCAATGCCTCGGTTGTCCTCCTCAGAGTTTCATAGTCAACCTCAAAGACGCCAGGGCCAGGGCTGATAACCACGATGGAGATACCCGTCCTGTTGAGGTCTCTGTCTATGTGATCGTGTGCGAACTGCGAGGAAGCCAGAGTGATGGCCTCCAACACGTTTCCATACATGGAAAAGGTTGACTCCGCCTTGACCCGACTTGAAGGGGTATCACTTGGAATGGAACCCCGTCCCTCAGTTTCTGCCTGAGAGTTGAGTTTGTGGTGATGGAGACTGATGTCCCGTCGAAAGAAATTGAACTCGACCTTCAACTGGTGCAGGATCTTTGTCCACTCGCCGCTGCTCATCTCACTCACTACCACGCGATAGAAGTCCTTATAAGGTCGCCGGGACCCGCCGGGCTGTATGCCTGTGTAGTAGTCACCCTCGAGATTGTCGAATTCGGCTGTCAGGCCGGTATCGTACTCTACGCGCGCGAAGAGCACAATGCTGACCAGGTGCTTCGCCTTGAGCATAGCCCACCTCTTGAATAATGCCGGAAGGAAGCCATTGACAACCTTGTTGAACATGATTTCACCAGAGCTTTCCGAGTCGAACTCCCACATCTCCCTGGCCATCTGGATAAAGAGTACATATCTGGCTGACTCACTCCGGAAGATGGGCCGTGTGTCGCGTGTAAAGAATGCAGAATGCGTTCTTCGGCCTTCGACGTAGATGGCGGTGATCTGAGCCTTGATAGTGCCCATAAACAAGACGGACTGCCCCTTGTAGACAGTTCTTCCTGTCAATTCCCCAACCGTCATTCTCCAAATGTCCGATCTCGACAAGTATTGGTCTTTGAATGACAGTTCTACATGTGAGGCTTCCGTAGCTGGATTGTTGGCATCCACCTTTGCTTGAGTTAGCACCTGCGGTAATTGTTAGGGGGCAGCCTCTTCTTACCAAGGTCAGGAGAACCTGGGAGCCTTTCTTTATCCCAAATGCATCGGCAATGTGCTTGACGACATAGACCTCGGCATCAGGTAGCCGTGTCTTCATCTCCTGCGACATGTCTTTTGCGACAAAGGCATATTTGAAGCCAGCACAATCGCCGTTCTGACAAGTCGATGCTCCCTTGGAGCTGCAGCTTTGGTCCAGTTTGCTGCTGGACCCATGCCCAGCCGAAGGCTTCCTGATATCATCCTTGATGGTCGAGATGCACATGAGCGTTCCGGCCTTGATATCGCTGCCCACGACGTCGAAATTGAGCAGGACCTCATCCTTGGAGTACCCCTCGTTGACAGTGACAGTGCATCGGCGCTCAATCTTGGTGCGCTTGTCGTCTCTGACGGTGGAATGGGTCGACACGCTTGCGGGCGAGGCGGGCGACTCGGTGTGAGTGCGATCTAAGCTAGACCTGCTGAACTGTCGAAGATGAGACCATTGCGGTCCCTTGCGCGGGACCGGTTTCCTCGTGCTGCCATTTCGGGACATGGGATCGGGATGTCGCTGGCTATTTGGGTGAATTCGACGGTGAGTGATGCGATCCCATAGCTCGCATGTTGATTCGAGTAGATTGGCTCGGTCGACGAAGCCGGTCGTAACTCTGATAATAGAGTCGCAAGAGTTCGCAATTGGATATCGTCGACTGCGTGAGGGACGATGCGAGGTGAGGTCGCATGTCGCGGCAGAACCAAGCTTGGGAGATGGAGACAGACTCACCGCCTTCCTTATCTGGTAGCTCTCTGGTGCGCTCATCGCCAAACCCGGCAAGTCACTGTGCAACCTGATTGGTGGCCTAGTCCTATTATCATCCTCTTTCTGCTGTTCACGACAAGCTTCATTGAAGCTGTTATCGCTTGTTGGTACGAACAGCTGGATCACAATTGTAGATTAACTAGATCTCTAATTGTTCCGGAGTGCCATCACGGGCTGGTGGTCGGCTGAAAGTTCTTATTTCCGGTGCTGGTGCCGAGAATGAAGCAGGGGTTTGAATAGACATGCAGAACCTGGCACAAGTTTGTTGGAATGATGCTACTTTCAAGATTAAAGCTGGTATTCTCTGTAGAAACAAGACTATTCACTAATGTGCTTTGTTTATCAGTACTCTCTTTTCATGTTATATAGCTAGATTAGGGGGTAAAGCTTACTACGAGCGGCGTTGGCAGCAGCACGAATATTATCGGGCAGTATACTGTCTTTAAGTCTCTCAGCTATCTCTTAGCTATCTCTTAGCTACCTCTAGTATTCTGATACAGATACATTTAGACGCCTCTTTATTGTTTTCAGGCTACTACCTTCTGATTATGCTTTGTCTAGGCAGCCTGAGTGGCTCGATCATGCTTGTGCTGCACTTACTAAGAGGCAGTCTGGATATGTTTCTTGAGTATGATATAGTGCTACGTTCTATGACATGATTCACGTTTGAAGGAACGGCCACTCTCAGGATTTGAAGGCTATCACTGTATATTGGCTTTTTATGAGCCCTGTGGAGGTCATGTTTGTGTCAAGATCTACTGCCGCGACACGGTAGTCGCCCCATCAGTATCGCCTTAGCATCATGCCACTTCACCAACTGCCTCGGTGTCTCCCCATGGACGGACAAACCATCACACCTTGATGGGCAAATAACGGGAAACATTGAAATACACGGCTTCTCCACCATGTCTACTAGACTTGGCCAGATTTGAGGTATCACCGTCGTGCTTGTTACCATCGGCTCGGCAAACGCGAGGACGGGACGGATTACAACATAAACACCTTGATAACCCGTCTCTTGGTCACACTTTCCAAACTGTTATCTCCCAAGGGAGTGAATATGAGAACTCCAAGACCTTGCTGATTCAGTCGTTTCTTGCGTTTCTGGAAAGATCAAATCACAGTCGTTTGTGACTGCAACAGATGGAATGCTCGTGTAGTTTCCATGGCTCGTCGGGTAATTCAGTGCTCGTGTGCTTGACAATCAGGCCATCGTCGAGTTTAAAAGATCTATTTACTACAGCGGGAGAGGCATTCTTCATACATCTTGCTATTGAAAGACATGAAATCGAAACCGGCGTTCTTTCTAACAGTTGCGTAGTCCAACTTCTCCTCGATTCCTATCTTAAAGACAGCCAGTTTCTCGAGTCCTAGTGCCGACGACTAACACTACGGCAATACCGAGATACCTCGGCCATGAAAGTCACTCGAAAGCAGCGGCTCATAGCCACCATCTGCATCTCCTTCTCCTTCTTCGTTACGGAACTGGCTGGTTCGTCCTTGAGGCAATGTGCTATCAGTTCTGGGCTGACTGACGATCCCCTATAGTTGGCTTCTTTACACACTCTTTGGCCTTGATAGCTGACGCTTTCCACTATGTAGGTAAACGTGACTCGATTAAAAGGCATCACAGCTAACTAATGGTAGCTCAGCGACTTGATCGGAATCATAGTCGCACTGGTTGCTCTGATGGTCAGTTGTCATGATCCCCAAGCACGAGTGTCTGACTGAGTCAAGGACAGGTTCAGGAAAGAATTGAGCCAGCGCCGCAAGAGTACACCTTTGGATGGCAGCGAGCGACTCTACTGGGCGCGTTCTTCAACGGCGTCTTCTTGCTGGCGCTCGGCGTCAGCATCCTAGTGCAAGCCGTTGAAAGATTCACCGACCTCACCCGTGAGTCGGTCCACAAACGACTCCATACGACCGGGATGAAACTGACGGAACCAGATGTACAAGATCCTCACTTGGTCCTGATAGTCGGATGCGTCGGGCTGGCCCTAAACGTCCTGGTCATGTCTTTCCTCCACGGTGAGATAACAAACCCCGCTCCGACGTTGGAGATCTGCGGAAGATGCTGACCTGTAGGTTTCAGAACACGCACATGAGCATGGTGGAGGACAGGGACATGGGCATACGGAACAGCATAGCTCTTCGGCCGAACAAGATCAAGAGGTTACCGAGATGGCAACTAACGGTGCAGCTAGTGAGTCAGAGGTTCGGCTGACGCCTGTGAGTGCTACCCCCCATACACCTAGTGAGTTGTCAACTACTAAGTATAGCCTCAAAGATCTCGAGCAGTCATCACGAGCACAAACATACAGCGGTGGCTCCGAGGTCTCCCGGTAGAGACTTGGGCATGCTGGGTGTCTTCATCCACGTGGTGGGAGATGCCATCAACAACATTGGGGTTATCATCGCAGCGGTGATCGTCTGGAAGGCCAAAGGGGATGGTCGATACTATGCCGATCCTGCAGCTGGGGTGTTCATCGCGCTCATGATCCTGCTCTCAGCGATTCCATTGGTCAAGAACAGCGGCGCTATTCTGTTACAGATTGCACCAAGTGGAATCAGCTTAGAGGATGTCAAGCACGACATTGAAAAGGTAATGGCCGAGTCTGGGCAGAGCAGCAGGCTTATCAAGACTGACACTGGCTAGATTCCAGGGATCGAATCTGTTCACGAGCTGCACATCTGGCGCCTGGACCAGCGCAAATCAATCGCATCTGCCCACATCGTCGTTGATGGTAGAACCGTCAAGAGTTTCGAGGACAAGGCGAAGATCATCATGGAGTGCCTCCACGCGTATGGGATACACTCGGCAACCTTGATGCCAGAAGTGCTGGCCTCGGGCCCCGTAACCACAACAGCCAGCTCTATAGAGTCTGGACCGGTGATGATCGACACAGGCGGCAACACGTTAAGCCGTCGAAGGCCACGAGGAGGTGAGGACGAATGCCAGCTAATCTGTAGCAGCCTGTGCGATGGAATGAGGTGCTGTGCCCCGGTGCACCCGCAGTGATCGGCGGTCTTGTCGTTGTTGTCGTCGTGGAGACTGAGACGAGTTGAAGAGGGGTCTGAGGGGTTGAGGTGTCTGAGAGGGGCCACAAGGTCAAGTTGGCTTCTCATGTTTGCTACTTGTTGATGGAGGCCTATCCCCGCGCGATTGTATAAGCAGGAAGATCCCTGAAACCAACATGAGACTAGGGGTTTGTGAAACTCTGGTAATTGGGCAGGATAAGGGACCAAAAGTCGATTGGCAAACATGGGGTTCTTATAAGCGTTGCTATAGGCAGGCAAAGTCTGGAAACCCGTCGTTCGGGATACGAGATACCGGCGCCGGAGATCGAGGGCTCCTCGATATGCCAGCTCTACGTTGTAATTACCTGAGAGAGAGCTTGCACTAACAATGGAAAGGTATTTGCGTCGCGGTAGCTATGGTTACTTCTTTGGCTTCAGCCGGGGCGTTATCGTGGCCGAATAGATGATACGTGCCGCCAAAGGATACGCCCGTTGATTCTTGGCGCTTGAGTTAGAGCTGGCCAGCCATGAGGGTGAAGAAAACCGCAACCCGCCGAGCAGGATTCACCATAGTCTAATGCTGCATAAAACCTAATAAAATTAAACAATTGCACCCTAGTAAGAGAATTGTATGGCCAAGATCGCAACTGAATCATGATAGGATGCTGGATGGGTCACCGCGGGGTCGTCTGGATGAAGTCCACTCAGTTAGAGTACTGTGTAAGTTATGCTAGCCCTTATGATTAATGTTTTCCTAATTATTAATACCCCTTAGGTAAGTTATAGCAGAGTCTGAGGTAACAGGCCGGTTATGACTTCCTTAACCTGCAATACTAGCCCACGGCTCGCACCAACTACCCGGGAACCCATGGAGGTATGGCAATATGCTAACCTCAAGAGGGCAAGTCGGTGTGCCATGATCCAGAGATCTCAAGACTAGCCATCATCCTAGCAGGGTTGATGATGTTGAACGCCGCCTCCTCATAAACAACGTATCGCGGGGTTGCGTTGTCTGGACCATCATAGTCTCGAGAGCCGTGAGAGCTTCCAGCCAAGTCAGACTTGGCGGGTGGCCGAGACTCTTCAACGGGTGCTGTCAGAAGCGGGTGGACTTGGAGATGAGAAGATGGAGGTCAGCAGGTGAGACTGTGAGACGGCCAAGGGACGGCCCGCGTATGACTAGTTTGTCCATTGAATCCAATCAACGAGATGTCGAGCAGCATCAACAATGACAGTGCCTCGAGAAACTTGATCAAACACTAGACAGTGATGACATTGCCTAAGAGCGAAACGTGAAACAGAGCATAGCCAATATTATACCCCTCTCTCAAGCGAGGACGGCGACGATAAAGAACCCAGAGTCAATACTTCAAGACGATAAGCCGAGCGCAATCTGTGATCCAAGCCGCCGGAGGGGGCTACAGGGGCTCTGGTTGGTGAGGCTCTCGGCAATAATGTGACGTGTAATAAGAGCAGGGGTGGAGGAGCTCATGCGGACTCTCCACGCGCGCAGGCTGCTCATTTCCAGGGAGCAGCAAAGAGGCAAAAGAAGGAAGCAGGTCATCTCCAAGACTCGGTAACACGATGGTAACTAGGGGCAAATGCCGCAAGACTGAAGATGAAGCGCCTTGGCCGTGGCTTGCACAGGAGCTGCTGGGATGTGCAACTCACAGTAGGTCGTATTGGGCGGTGAGATGGGTAGAAAGGTGGAGTGGGAGAGGAGACATCCATCCGTTCGCTATATGGAGTGATGGATGTTCGATGTGCGACACGTGACGCCATCCTGTGGACAGCCTGAGCACAACTTCACAATCGGCAACCGGAAGCGGCGCAGACATGTGCCGGAAATCCGGAGCCGAAGGATTGGGCGTGGGATCCGTGACAAGAAAGAGCGCTGCGCTGTGTAGTTGTGATAAAGTAAGGCCAAGCGGTCCATTAAAGCGTGCAGGTGTAGCATTGGTCAGAGTAACCTCGAGTCAAGGATGGATGTTGCGATGATTAGGTTACTTCTAATGGTCAGTCAACAATAACTGGCAAATTTAGAACTAGCACGTAGTACTGACAAGCGGTTATTTGCCTGACAGCTTCTTCATTAGCCGCTGGACTCTCGCCAGGGCCAGGGGTCGGGTTATTCGTCTATGTACGTGTTAGACAACAGCATCGGGCTTAGTGAGCAGCTGGCTGTTGCATCCACGTCAATGCCGCGATTCAGCACAGCAGAGTAGCTCTGCAAGGGACTGATGGAGCTTCAGACGAGAAATGCAGCCTAGCTTAGCTGCTGATGAAAGGAAGCAGGCGTGGCCGTCACCGCCATGGTCACTGTCAGTGTCTTCTTCACAGGTATCAAGAGGAGATCGGCAGTAGACTGGGCTAATTAGCCGGATCACAGGCAGAATAGCTTAGTATAATTCCGCCCTATGACTTCCTGCTGGACGCCCATACGCCCTACCGCCAACAGCCCGGCACTGCTACCCCCGTGGTGCCCGATCTTGACCGACACCACGGAACGGCCTGTTACGGTGGCTGCGCAGGATGAGGATCGCCGTCTAGACCGGTCAGGCCGAGAATGCGCAGATGCCGTGGCGGCAGCAGATTGTTGTAGCTCAGAGCTCCTAGGTCGGAGGGCCGGGGACCAAGCCTGTCTCAAATAGAGCGCTAGACAAAGGAATGCGCAATGTTTGGTTTTGGTTGACATGGCCGTTTATCTGCATGTCCCAACGACGCGTGCCTGCAGATCTCTTGTGAGGGGAAAAGCGAGTGCTTATCGCGGGGCATTTCCTCGGCGGATGATGACGGTGGAAATGCAACCTCCACAGGGGACCTCGACTGTATTCAGCCTCGATGTTCGGCCCAGGAGTTGATAGGGCCGAGTTCTCGTCAGAAAGTGTCATGAATCCTTGGCCTGGTCTGGCGAGCCGAGGGGAGTCAAGGCCCTGCAAAGTGTTATCTTCCGGGGGACGAAATAGGACCCGACGGAATTGCCTGGGCCTATGTACGGAGCTAAATGTGGACCCTGTTCGGCAGAGCAAGAGATCGTACCCAGCGACACGGCGACGGCGCGCAGGCACCCATCTCATGGCATCACTTTAGCAGGGGGACGAATGCCATACTACGTAGTAGGCGAGTGATCAAGGGTCAGAAAGACCTTGTTCGTCGAGAGCTCCGAATGACGGGCCTGGAGAAGCACAGCCAAGGCAGAGACAGCAGCGCCTGCACGCCTTCTCCGGGTCTTCCCCGGTCTTGGACCCAACTAGGGATGCCAGCTTGTCATGTACAGTAATGCCAGGCCTCTGGTTTGACCGCTGGTGAGCAAGTGGTCTTGGCATCAAATTAGAGAGATTTACAGTTTCGACACTTGCGGACGTCTCAGCCCGGGCCAGCGAGTCAAGTTCTGCTGGCGCACGAGTCGAGTTGGAGGTCTAATTACGTATCAAGCCCACGAGCTGACAACAGAGCTCCCAAATTGTCAAGGCACTGACTGTGTCGTCGGGGAATTTGTGCGGCAGTTGGACCGCTCACACCACGACTGCATTCTCTGGAATGTGTCCCTTGTTAGGTAGGAGGAGGACGGTGTAGAGACGGTTAAACGACCCGACGTTGTGATCCTCGTACAGTAGCGCCATATGTCATATGTGCGCCTGGTTTAGCCAGTAAGAGACGAAACCGCCGGGAAGGTAGCGAACCGACCGAGGCTTAAAGGGGCTGGGCTACTGGCTGATTTACACGAGAGCAACCTAGCGTGTGGTGATGGCATGGTGATGAATACGCAGAGAGATGGGCAGACCGGGAGGGCACAAGGCCATCTCCCAGCGACCAGGGATCGTGAGGCCGTGATATATATTACGGTTGGGCGTCGATTCAGGTTGATGCCCTACCGGTAATACAGTATCGTACTCGAGTCGTCGCCAATAAGTGTCTACCCTGGCGACATGATAGAGCGGAGGACAAGCGCTTTGGCTGCGGCACCGTTACCCATGGCGTTGTTTAGCCTGCTTTTTTGCTGCGGCTTCATGCTTGGCCTCGGCACGTCTAGCATGGCAGGCCTTGCCATCGGCACTAGCGGTCTGTGTTTGGTTTTAGGCTCTCGAGGGTGGTGGTGATACACGCTGCGTATTCGGACATTTCATCGAGTCTCTTGGAGGGGGGGCCTTTGATGCGCTGCTGGCCTGTGTTGATGGGAGAGGATGGCGATGGGTGAATAGATGGATCCGCGGCCTTGCGCCCACGCCGAACAACCCGGCCCCAGCAAAAGATCAAATGGAAGTAAAGTGCTATGGAGGAGCCAAGCACGAGCCATCATCAAGTCAGAGCACGCGAGGGAGTCCCACTGGGATGACCGTCGCCATGGGATTCCTGGAGACAGAGAGACTGGCCTAGAACGAAAAGACTCCTGGACTGTTCCTCCGAGGCCTGTCCCGGGGTCAAATTGTTGAAGCCTTGTCTGTGCCAAAACGAAGCTGGATCCCTGCCATGCTCGGGTCTTGGCTGCCGGGAAGATCCTGGTCGACCCGACGACATCGGTTGCTTTCACCGCATTTTGGGGCCAATGGCTTCTACATCACGCCCTCTTATGTGTGCTTTTTATCCTTCACAGGTCCTGGCAGAGCTGGAGAATCAGCCCCAGGTTGATGGATCCTTGGGGCAGATGCTCTAAAACTTCGCCTCTTGCATCCCCATCGCCGTTGAGTTAATCTGTCCCCATTGTCGAGGCCTAGGTTGACCGACGACCCGGCCCTCTTTTATTCTCTACCTTGCTTCTTCATACTCCATACTGTCCTTTTTTGCTCTCTGCTATTAAACGACCGGCACTGTCTCTACGCGCGCCGAACCGCCTGTAAACAAAAAAAAACAAAAAACAAAAAAAAAAAAAGGCCCGCCGCGGTTCCCTAGCCAGGAGCACTTTTGTGGAATGGAATCGCGCACCCCGACAACTTACTAGGTGTTAAGCCGCCCGCAGTGTCGCCGCTTGGAATCTCATTACCTAAATATCGCCGTGTTGAGTATCCAAGTCGCGCGACTACGGTCTCATCTGCCGCCGTCCTACCTATTCAAGAGAACTCGCCGAGGGAGTAACTTGTGGCCTTGACTCGGCGGCTCTGCACAACCTAACCTAGTCTTGAGCCTCGCGCCGGAAGTCGCTCCAGAGACCTCAGATCAAGGGGAAAAGCGGCGTCTGTGAAAAGCGGCGCTTGTCTTTGATCCAAACTCTCGGGGCCCCGGGTTTCAGTGCCCGCCACTTTCTGTTGTTCATGTCTGGCCGTTTTATGTCTGGCATCTACATATCGTCATCCAGCATCAGCGTCCTCATCATCGCCCGCTTGAGACTCTGGGGAACAAACATGCACCCCGTTACCAGGCGCTGAACCCCCATTCCTTCGACTCGAACCCCTCTTGCATCTTGTACCTGAGAAAAAGAAGAGGAAGAAAGCAGAATGCACATACGTATTACTGCAGTACATTAGCACTGGACTCATCCCGCCCCTCCGATCAAATATCCACCCATCCGCCCCCATCGGATATCCAATCTCCACCGAGCTATCCCCCATCTCCATCCCACCTGGACCTTGCCCGCCGGGGCCTGCTGACGACGATCTGAAGTCGCCCGAAGGGTACCCAGGACCTTGTACCGCGTGGTCGAGCCGCCACCAGCGCCAACCTGGAACCCTCCACCCACCAACCGCCACTAACGAGTTACTGTACTTGCGCTTCTGTACCGCGGGCTGTCTCTGCCCGCCCGGGCTGTCTGTGGCCACTGGCTGCTGCCACACACACACACCAAAACTCGCTGCCACCCGTCCGAGCTGGCGGCGTCCCGGCCATCTGGATCAACCACCAAAACTTCCATCATCCAAGCTCTGAGCTCTCACAAACCTCGACGCCCTTTTCTCCTTGCTTGATGCGCAAACATCGCCCTGGGGATAGCAACAACAAACAAGGGATCAAACATCCACTGACCCCTCCAGCTTCTCCTGTTGATCATCCGCCGCAAAACATGACCCGCGCATAGCTGCCTCCACTCCAGCAACAACCCCTCACGCCTCACGCATCTCGCGCATCTCTCGACCAGATTCAACTCAAATCCACAACTAGACTTTTATTCTCCGCCTTTGCTCCAGCCTTTCCAGCCTTTGGCTGCGCATGTCCTGATCAGCATCACCACTGCAGCCCACAATCTACCCTTGCTGTTGCATCTGCTCTCTTAAACCTCGCTCCCGCAGCTGGCCACGCCTTGCCTCCTTGTCTGGCCGCACGCGCCACAGCATTCAACCTCCCTGACGCCGCCGCCTCATTGCTCTTGCGACGACGTGAGCTGAAGCACCAAACCTCTATTTGCATCTCCTTCCCCGGATCATCGGCCACTTCTCTGAGCCCCCAAGCTGTGATCTGCCCTGGGCCTCGCCCGCCACCTTGCGCCCGCTTGATCTACTTGCTGGGCGATCCAAGAAGCTTCCTACGGACCCAGACACCTTCATATGCCACGCGCAGTGGTTACTATGCGATTACATCCAGCTCGAAATATTCCGTCTCTTGCTCTGATGATGGCTCGCTGTCGTAATTGAATCCGACGGCCGCCCTCTTCGCTATCTCAACCCGCTGCTTGTTTCTCCTAGTGCGCCTCCGACATGCTCGGCCGGCTCTTGCACTTGGGCTCCGGCGGCCCTTCCGCTCCGCCCTCGCAGGCGACGGCCAAGGCGTCGAGGCCCGTCTCCTCACTTGATTCGGTCCAGGAAGACATTCACACACGCAATCTCCTTTTCCCAGATGCTCACGCCCTATACCAACACCGTAATGATCAGGTGTTCCCTCTATCGACGACTCCAACAACTCCTGCTACTTCTACGGCCAACGCATTCGACTACAGCGGCGATGTCGACCTCGACGTGCGCGATGTCCGGGTTATTGTCATGCAGGACGCCCTAGGCCCTACTAATGCTTCTCTTCTCTTTGACAGCCACCCTGCTCCCCCCATGTCTCCTACGGAACGAGTGCCTACTCCTCAGGAGCTTCGCCGCACTCCGACCTCGACACGCAAGAGTAGTCTCAGCCAGCTCTCACGCCCCCTCGTAATTCAACCAGAAGGTCCTCAACCCTCGCCGCGACAAGGCGCCTTTGATCGCCGTGCTTCGTTGCAAGGACGTAGCCAAGGCCATGCCGAGACAGACGGCCAGAAAGCTGCGCGCGAGTATCGGGAGGAGCTGGTGACCTTTTCGAGCTGTATCTTTGGAAACTCAGAGTTGATGTCCTACAAGGGCACTTCAACCAAGGTCCATGTCGTTCCCGGCGACTCCCGTCCTCCAGAGCCTTCCAGCAGCATTGTCGGTGATGGGAGGAGCTCCATTGGCCGTTCCAGTGCCCGCTCTAGCAGGCTTTCGCAGTCCTTCTCATCTCAGCCCTTGTCACCCACCATCACCTCATCCACGACCCAGGGCCATAATCCTACACGCCAGAGTGAGAAGAAAAAGGTGCTCATAACACGCCTTTTCCCAGTACATCTTCCTACCGATGATACCGACACCAACGTCTCCCCCCCGAACCGCTACACCGACGAAAACGCAGGCTTCCCTTTCCCTGCCCCAAGCGATGAGGCTGCGCCAAAGAAGAAGAAATCGCAGCCCAAGCAGCGACGCACCCCAATGTACGCTGTAGTTCTGGTTGTCCAACTCCCTGCTGCGCCCCCCTCGTCAGGCCGTTTCCCTCAAGCACCACAGTCCAAATCGGCTCACCGCGAATCCAACTCGTATACCGATCAAGAGTTCTTCCCTTCATCTTTCAGCTCAGCTCGCCCCTCGGGATGGACCATGGTTGGCTCCGGTGCCTACGGCGAGGCGCCAGAGCCAACCTACACTGTCGACATGGAAGATAGAATCGACTCCCTCACGCGACACTGGGACATCATCATGAGGACTCTGACACACCTCCAATCGGTAGTCGCAACTCTCCTGGGATCTATGCTCAGGCAGGTTGATCTTGTTTCTCCTGGCAATGCAGCCTCGTTTGCATCTAACCACGCTGGTAGAGCCCCGTCTTTCTCAGAGCGGCGGGGCGAGTTGCCTCGGATTAAGCCTCCGAAGAGCACCACTAAGCTGGTACAGTTGTGGCCAAATTGTCTTGCCGACGATGCCAACGTGGCGGGCGAGGTCGATGCGGCCAGGCATAGAATCGTCATGGGTTTGAGCGCGGCCAGAGTCGTGACCGGTCAAGGACGATGGGGAATATGGCGCGATGAGGCTCGGTGGACGTCCAAGTGGGCTTCTGGTACAGACGAGAACCAGTTCTTTTATAACCTTCTCACGGGGTTCCTTGCAACCCATAGCGACTGGCTTCAGGCGCTCTGCCCGCCTTCGTACAGAAGACGTCTCTACTTGCAACAAAAGAGCCGGAGTGAGGAGGATCTATCACTCCCGGCACGAACGATCATTGTCTCTGAGGACAAGATGGCTGCTCGACGCCTCATCTTTTTGCTTTCAGCATTTCTCCCTGCCAACTCTCAATTTCCAACCTCGCGGGCCCATCGGCCCAGCACCTCGACATCAGTCGGGACATACTCAAACTCACCACCAACCTTTGTCATTCCCGTCCTCCGGGAAGAGTCGCTTCGTCGCAAGATCAACCGCCGCACAGGACTCCGCAGAGCTTCCCACTCGCGGACAGTAAGCCAGAGCGCGAGGACTTCGGGTGTGCCAATGCAACTGGCTCACTTGACGATGGACCGAAACCATGAAAGGCGTGTCTCGGATGCCGCCTCGATTCGACCTTCCAACTTCCCCATGTTCAACAACGACATGGTCAGCCGGAAGAGCAGCGCGGCGACAACCACGACCATCGTGCCGGAAACGACGATGCCGCATTTTTCCACCGTTCAACGTGTCGATTCGCATAGAAGGCCTCGTCCGAGCAGCAGTGGAAGCGTCGCTACTGACGACCTGAAGCGCTCGCTCAAGCGAGACAGTACGGGCGGAATGAGCAATGCCAGCAGCGACTCAAGAAGTCAGAGCTCCCGCTGGGGAAGTGTCATCAGTGGCCTTTGGAGTGCCCGCCGCCGGGATTCGACCAACCTCAGCAGCTACAGCGGAGTTGATCCCAAGTCACCCACCAAGTCGGGGTTCCCAAGGATGGACAAGCTGTCTCAAATGGTCGAGGAAGCTTCCTTTGTTGATAACCCAGACGCCCCTTCAGCTGGTGCACGCCCTTCAACTGAAATTCGGGGGACTGGTACGCCACGAGAATGCGGAGGACACAGCAGAGAGCCATCCATCCGGCCAGATCGGACACCCGACCCGAATGGTGCCTTTGAATCTCCTGTCAAGACATCCATCAATGCGGACGATGGGGTGATTGATGTGGATATCTCGTTCCCTGACTACATGACATCTTTCGAGTCTGCCATTAGCTCGCCATCAAGCAGCGGATACTTGTCCACGCCTGGCATTCAAAATGGCCTGGAATCTTTTGAGCAGGCCTCGCGCCTGTGCATCGACGGGGACCTGCCTCTCAACGCTGCTGGCTGGCTGAATCGATACCATCCGGACTTTGCTGTCCAGGCCATTCCTCCGCAGGACGACCTCATGGAACAGGTCAGGGCGTCCCTTCAAGCAGAGCCAACACCTGCCCCGACTTATCCCTGGACAGGCGACCTCACTGAGCGTTGGGTCGACGTGAGCTGTGTCATGATTGCTGATACCACAACCAACTCGATCACACGTCTTCGGTACCGGCGACTCGTCAAGCCTCGAGCACCCGTTGACCGACCCGGTTCTGGAGCTCCAGGACTCTCAACGTCATACGGCGGAATACTTACCCCTTCAATTGTCCCTTATGAGACTCAGCTAGATGAAGAGTGGATCGAAGAACCCGTTTTGCGACCCGACGATGCCCTGACCGAAGCTGTCGAACGGGTCATCAGCCTCAACCAAGACACCAGCAAAGACCACTCTCTTTCCTCTTCACAGACGCACAGCGAGACTCGCATGAGTACCGAGGCTGAGGAGCCAGTCTCTATCACGGCACCCGACGCACCGGCGTTGCCCCACGCCCCCCTGGAAATTCCTCGGGTTCAATGCAAGACTGTTGTGCTCTCTGCGCTTGAAGATAGCATACGCGAAGTTATTGACATGCGCGAGAAGCGACATGTTGATACCAATGGCCAATCAAGGAACAGCAGCTCTCGAAGCCCGCTTCATGATGCCGTCAACACCTGGCTAGATGTTCTGGATATTGCCGATGGATGAGCTGGTCAAGGCGACCATGAGCCATCCCACCTTATGATTTAATGACCTGATTCTTTCTTTTTTGGCGTTACTTATCCGCCTACTTGCGCTTCTTGCGCGTGGATGTACCACCATCGGAATTTCTCTCACAAGACCTCGCTCGATATGATACCCAATCTGCGTGCGTCTCACGCACAGACACAAGACTTCAAAGAAAGAGGCTTCCGCCCTGCTTCGGGAGGAGTTTGATACAAGCAAACCTCGCTTTTTCTCATTTGCTTTACTGGCTTGTTTTCTTTGATTTATCGTTGATTCCCCTTGCACCTTAGCATGATTCTTTTGGTCATTTATCCCGGCTTGGAATGGCTCTGCTACTCAGAAATCTGCTTTGCACTTTGGGCTTCCTGGCGAAGCTGACCTGGTTAGAGGGCTGGCGTTTCGCGTATGGGAAAGGAAAGCCTTGGAGTCAGGCGAGCGGTTCGAGATGGCTACTACAGGAAGCAATAGACTTGTCTATATCAGTATATGAGTGTGTCCCTGATCTGACCCTACTGTATTGGTGTGACGTTCAGTCACCTTTCTGACTCCAAGGCCTAATACCGACTTGTGTCCAAACAAGGACTCTCGCCCTTTTAGTAGACCTCTTATCTATCTAGGGGGGGTGGGGTG
>JABEYC010000083.1:0-28150 GCA_013266195.1 Fusarium zealandicum | reverse complement strand
GATCCGGTGGGGGGGATGGAAGGCAGTCCGTTTTGCAGTTGCACTGACACTTACACCTGACGTACTCCTGAACTTGTAGGGCGTTACACATCAAGATCCCAACTCCATCCGTACATCATCATCAACAGCACCATTTTCGTCCCGTCCGCACGCCCACCTGTAGGTCTTGGTCTTGTGCGCCCTTTTACCTTTTGGGCCCGGTAGATTATACGTTCCCGGCCAAAACAAGCTGCAGAAGCAGTTTCTTTTGCCCTCTATTTCCAACATGCCTTCTCCCAAGCAAAGAAAGGTCGCCATTGTCGGCAGCCGCTCCGTCGGTGAGTCTTCTCTTGTGATGCTCTCGCATTGTCCTGCGAGATTGTCTCTCCTCTGCCTGCGTCAAAAGGCAGACTGGCTGACATGGGAGGATGATCAGGCAAGTCGTCTCTGGCGGTGCGATTCGTGGACGGCCACTTCGTCGATAGTTACTACCCTACGATCGAGAATACTTTTAGCAAAATGATCAAGTACAAGGGCCAGGACTTTTCGACCGAGATTGTCGACACGGCTGGCCAGGACGAATACAGCATCCTGAACTCGAAGCATTTTATTGGAATTCATGGCTACATGCTTGTATACTCGGTATCTTCGCTGCCCTCGTTCGAGATGGTTCAGGTCATTCGTGAAAAGATTCTCAACCATCTGGTGAGTGCAACTACATACCCTAGCAAGCAATGCGACGCAGCTGACAGTGGAATGTCGTCACCCAGGGCACCGAATCTGTTCCCATCGTCATCGTGGGCAACAAGAGCGATTTGCGACCCGAGCAACGACAGGTCACCCCCGAGGATGGGCAAAAGGTTGCGGAAAAGATCCAATGCGGCTGGACCGAGGCGAGCGCGCGATATAACGAGAACGTGAGCAAGGCATTTGAGCTGTTGATCGGCCAGATTGAGAAGTCACAGAACCCGGGCGAGGCACCCGCGAAGAGCAATTGCAACCTGATGTAGGGCAGTTGCACCCTTTCTTGAAGTCATCTTGCCAGACGATCACGATCACGATCACGATCATTCAGACCGCGGGGCGGTCCACGAGTCGAGACCTTGTCGTTACACGAGGTCACAGGGCACATGGTGGTTCGAGTCCTGGGACATGCATGAGCTTGAATTCGGAGCCTTGTTCTGGCTATATTCTCCGTTCCGTTAAGTTTGTACCAAGTATCTACCTACCACTTTTGCCTGCTTTGCTTTCTTGTCTTACCTGCTTTTACAACTAGAGTACACGGTTCAATCAACGAGCTTGGGTTGGGTTTTAGAAATTCTTTCCATCTCTGACTCATGCCATGTGCTGATTCGTGACATGCCGTGGACGTGGACTATTAGCCTTGACAAGGATTCGACAATAGCGGCAGACGCTCCCAACTACCGGCGACTCTTTGCAGATGTCTGCTCCGGTTTGCTGCTGAGGCTAGCACTCGTCCCTGGTCTATTTATGTAATCTGCTCTTGTCATGATTGTGATAGTGTTTAGCTGTGCCTTGATTCCAACAGATGCATCTGCTGTTGTCATGCTTGGCGGTCTGCATCAGCAAGTTTGGTCAATCATGTGAATGAATGCGCGATCCAGACCAGCTTGGCCCGATTCGGCCAATCCCGCTATCGGCGCCTTGCAGGCTGCATTATACCGCATAAGGTATGCATCTAGCGGTGCTGTTAAAGATCCATGCCTATGGTTGTTGGGATGGATGTAACGGAGGAGGAACTGATGATGATGTACCTGACTCCTGCAAGTAATAGCATTAAATGTGGTATCCGAAAGTCCCAATACGGCAATTCTGGTCTGGTGTTGGTGTTGCTTGAAGACGCTCATCACTACTAGTAAGGACCCTACGTACAGGTGGTACGTGTGCTCGCATCACAGCCTCACTTGACCTCTCACCTTTGTTCATGATTCTTTGTCTCGTGTCTGATTTCTTTGTTCCGCATATAGAGCCTGATGCGACTCAAGACGTAGCAGACCGCTTGCTTCTTCCATTTTGGCATTTGGCATTTGGCCCTCTTCATTTCGTCGTTTCGTCATTTCGTCATTTCTTGATGAGCTTCCTCCTCCAGCCGTGACATCTCAACATACCGGCCTCCTCCCAGCCTCATGTCCGACTCCGAGACGACTTCGGACTGCCCATTCTGCGGCTTCAAGCCCACAGAGGGCGAGTATGAGCTCCTTTTAGTATGTGCCGATCATGTCCCGCTTCATTCACTGTTCTCCCAACTAAGAACTCTCAGCACATCGAGACGCGTCATCCCGACGGCCAATCCCCCTTTGCCGTCGTCGAGGACCCTGTTCCCTGTCCCAAGGACAGCTGCGGTGAGTACGTCGCACCAGACGAGCTAGCCTACCATCTAGAGCTTCACAACCTCGAGGCCCAGGAGGCGACACCGGAGCCGACGGAGCCGCCATATGTACCTCCCAAGCCAGACCTCCAAAAGCCGGAAGAAAGAGAGTCCCGGTCTTCGTCGAGGGGCAAGCACAGGAGCGAGAAGAAAGGCAGCACCATCCAGGCATGGAGGGATCTTTTTGCCGGACGGCATAGCCGGGAGAGCAGCAGCAGCCGTGCGCGACACAAGACCAAGAGACCTGTTGCTGAAGGCGCCGGCGTGTCCAAGAGCACGGATAGACGGCCTTCGAGTCGGTCCGGGGCCTCGCAGCAGACCCAGGGGGAGAGAAGTCGGCAGTTTGCTCGATTAGGGGTAAGCCAGCTGAGGCTTCTCTCAGACATGACCCATGGCTGACTCTACTGTACAGACATCCGAGCTTGGCAGGTTTGCAAACGAGAAAAAGATGCCATCCTGGCTTGTAGAACTTCTCAAGAATGAGGGCCAGGTGGTCAATGACGGTAAGATCACCCTGATTCTTCCTCACTTGCAACCATATCATCTTATACAACACCCAGGCGTCCTACCCGTCCTCCGTCAGCTCCTCGAGCAGAGTACGTCGACTCAATGCGCCTACCTATGCCATCCGCAGGTGCAGCACGTTTCCAAGTTGCGACGAGAAGGTAGATAAACGCCGACACCCGAACCCCTCAGCACCATCTAACGGGCTTGTCTAGGAGGCTTCTGTGGCTATCGAAACATCCAGATGCTCACCTCCCACATCATCGGTGCCCAGACCGCAGGGGCAGAGCGCTTCGGACGCACGTTTCCCTCCATCTTCCAGATCCAGGACCTTATCGAGAACGCCTGGGACATGGGCATCAACACCCAGGGCCGAGTAGAGACGGGGGGTGTCAAGGGGACGCGAAAGTACATTGGGACACCAGAGGTAAATCTACCCCGGTGGAACTGAGGTCGATATGGAGGACTTACGGTGAATAGGCACAGGCTGTGTTCCTCAGCTTGGGGATAACGTATGTTCATCGCTGGTCGCTAACGACAGGATGGCTAACATGGCATACAGCTGCTCCGTACAAGCATTCAAAGACAAGGAACGCGGGCGGTCAAAAACGCACCTCCTCGAGGCCATCGAGCAATACTTCCAAGCCGGCGTGACAAACGTAGAAGACAGGATCCATCTCACAGGTCTCCCTCCAGTCTACCTCCAACATCCAGGTAGGTAACGCTCAGCCTCACTCACTCGTGGTCAATCTCTAAACGTCAAGCACAGGACATTCGTTGACAATCGTCGGCTATGAGAAAGAAATGGATGGCCACGTCAACCTCCTCGTGTTCGACCCTAGTTTCCATGACTCGACCAAGATCCGCAGTCTCGTCGGCAAAGCATTCCGTCATAAACCATCCTCTATCGATGAGTCGCTGCAGCCGTACCGCCGCGGTTCGCACTATCTCCGCAAGTACAACCAGTTTGAAGTGCTATAGTACGATGCCCATTCACATGCCGTAGCACAAACATTTTGCTAAACGTGTAAACTTTTAGTCTTACCGACTATGCCGCCGTCTCATAGTATCTCAAGCTGCTCGTGGCTGGCACAGTTACTGCTGCTCCTTGAACCAGGCCTGCAGCTTGGCCAGCGCGCGGCCGCGGTGGGAGATCTTGTTCTTCTCTGCCTTTTCCATCTCGGCAAATCTACAAAGGTCAGCAGAGAACGAGCCCGGGATACGGATGAACATACGTGTTGCCCTCATACTCGAACACGGCATCCCAGCCTATCGATTGTCAGTTTCCGCTATCCGCTCGTCTGATGAACTGCCTTACCGAAGTCAGGAGGTCCTCGGGGAGGCACAATCTTGCCCTGGAACGACGTCAGCCAGCTCAAACACTCGAGGACCAAGAGTCTCTCTTACCGGGCAACGGCCCTGAAACAGAATCACCTCCTCGCCGGGGCCAGCGCAGTAGCCAAAAGTGCAGACAGCCTCGGCAGACTTGTCGGTGTAGGCAGCGAGGAGGTTGTTAAGGCCCTGGTGACCGATCGAGGTCATGAACCACTTACTTGACAGCCAAAGTCAGCATCTCGCACAAGAGCCGTTCCCAGCGATGGTAGGATAAACACACATGTACGCTCCAGGAAGCCCACTGAGAGCATTGTAGCACAGCGCAGTGTCTTCAACTAGCACAGGGCCTTTCACCTAGCCCACCAGTTAGACCGATGTATTTGTTTTTTAAGCACCTGGTAGTTTATTTCGGCGTGTATTTTCGGACTGAAAGACATAGATAGCATATTTCATACCTGTTCAGCCGCTCGACGGCATTTCGACTGGGTTACCTCCTCAAGCGTGCCCTGCACTTCCTCGAGGTCGATGGGCTGACTGCAGACCTCGATCTCAGGCTCGAGGATGGCCTTGACCTCGTGCAACTTGTTGGCGTTGCCGGTGATGAAGTTGACTTTGTGCGCCGCCGCCATTTTGACCTTTTTTATATTTAATAGTCCGATGATAGTCGAGGCAATCAGGTTTCGCTTCTTCCAATCACAATGCCGATGTAGTCGATAGAGAGCGATAATAGCTCCAAGATATTTCAACCTACGGAACTGTTCCTCAGGCCCCCCCCCCACCCACTGTAGATGTACACAGATATGCACTTGTCCGGTATTCGGTGCACTCTTTTAATATCATCTTTCTTAAAGCCTGCCCTAGGCTTGCATCTAAAAAAAAATCTATTTTCACCAACCGAATATGCGCCTCGACCCGTCGTTGCAGCACTCAATCATCAGCCTCATGGAATCCCCTTTTCGTAAATCATCTATAGCCTTTCCTCTATGAATCTTATTGCAATTATCCGCCGCTATTGCTCGCCGTGGTCATTCTTCCACTGCTGCACCCAGGCTTCTATGCGATCCACGTTGGTCTCCATCTCTTCAGACGCGTTGCTCGTCAACTCAATGACAATCTCGTTGTCGAATGCCTCGTGCGCTTCTTGTAGCAGCACCTCCATGATCTCCGAGTCCAGGTTCTCCTGAAGCTTAGAGTCGGGGTAGTTTCTGCAGAGTGACGCCTTGTTAGTTGATGCTCTCAAAGCAGTGGCTAGTAGAAAGGGCCCCAGCGCGTGCAGAGGTTGACGATGAAGAACCACGTACCGTGCCTTCAGACGATCGTAAAGTGTCGTCGAGTCGACGCGGAGGACCACGACTAGATCGATCCAGCTCTTAGGGAAGAGATCACACGCGTGCCAGTCGATAATGCAGCCACCACCTTCCTTGACATCGTCCTCGATGGCATCCAGCAGCTGTGACTCCGATATTAGCGATGCTCCTCATATTTCCTCCCCTGTAGGATCCTCTCCGTAGGACACTCTTGTACTCACCTTGTCCTCATCGACAATCCAGCTGTGAAACTCATCACTCCATCCCTCATGGCACTCCTTATCCTTGACCACTTGGTTGACCGAAAGGTGCCGCAGCCCTGTCCGCTCAGCCAAAACCTCGCAGTGCGTCGTCTTTCCGACTCCAGGCGTCCCCGTGATGATGATATTGGGTGATTTCCGCATGGTTATTATTGTCAACTTCAATCTGTCTCAATCTGTGGTTGCAGAGATTTGATGGGCTCTCACTGGATTGGGCTTCATGCGAAATGCATCTAAGCCGACTTGGGTCATGCCAATACCGGGGCTGCGAGATCGGCTCCAGGAATCACTGTCACATTAAGCGGGATATCAAGTGAACAACGGAAAAACAACCACAGTATTCGCTTCGTGCTCTCGTCTCTCGCCATCTCCAATACAGCCGTATCTCGTCTTACAATAGATATAGTCGAGCTCAAATCGCTCTCCCCGACTTGCAGGGAGAAGCAACTGATGTCGCTCTGATACATGGAGAATAGATGTCCTGCGTGAGCATCAGGCCTCTCCAGATCCGCTCCGGTCACACGCCGCCATTAGAAATTCGACATCAAACACCCTGAAATGCGGCTTCTATCCCTTATGTGCTTCGAAATGCCTGTCCCTGCTTCATTACCCTCTACTGTTCTGCATCCACCTCATCAACGTCGGCCAGGTCTTCCTGTCCATCGTAATCATCACCGTCGGTATAGTCGAACTTCTCCTGCTGCGCGATGGCTTGTGCCGACACAATTTCTGCCAGCCTCTTTAGGCGTGGAGTTTGGAGCCCTACAAACATCGAGTTAGCCACATAATCAAGGTTCTGCATCAGGGCGGGTACTTACAAGATGGCGTATAAGTCTCGAGCGCTGTGATGACTCTGGGTTCAGCAATTTCGTAGGGACCGCTGTCGTCCATATCCACGGCTTGGAGGAGCAAGACATCGCTCTTCTCAGTCACCCTCGAGGCCACTGCCTTCATGATCTCTCCATTGATCGGCTGCTCGTAATCGGCAACCAAGTACTGGTTGAGCAGCTTCTGGATCTGGTTTGGTGATAGCCTACAATGGTCAGCACTGGTTCAAGATCGTATACAAATACATATGATACTCACATCCAGCAAATGTCCTGAATAATCTCAATGTCATTCAGGGTGGCCTTCTTGAGTTGAAGGAGCTTTGTCGCTTGCTATACAATTATTAGCACGTGTCCATGCATGTTAACCACATTAGGTACTCACCATTAGATGTTCTAGCTGGAGTGTGCCTTCAGGCATGTCGTGGCTCTTGCACCATTCCTCGATGCGCGTGATATTGTAGTTGATCTGGAGGCCACGCTTCCACGAGAGGAAATTTCGTCTCATGAGCAAGTCGTTGAACGCTGTCACGCCCACCAACCGCAGGAGCTCCGTGATAGTCTGGGTGATGATCGAGTCTTCCAGGTAGTACGCCTTCATCGCACGGAAGACGTTGTTCAGCAAGCTGAGCAGGTTGTCCATGCTGTACGCAGGAGTCGAGTTCGACTGCAAAAGTTTGCCCAGGAAGCGGCTGCTTTCGTTGGTAACGAAGCCAGGGAGAGACTGGGACTCGATAATAGCTGGGATGATCATCTTGTGGAGCTTCTTCTTCAGCACCTTCATCCAGGTATGGTAGATGTTGAACTCCAAGCTCTCAAGGTCGTGCTTGACGATCTCCAGGAGGCGGTCATACTCATAGTTGTCCGACTTCTGGGCCTCGTACCAGTCCTCTGCGAGGAAGACAAAGGACAGCATCTCATGGACGTTGGACAGCCAGAACGAACCGGGGTTGATGGCATCGTCGCCATCGTGCTGCATGACTTCCTGTTGGATAGACTGCATCACATTTGCCAGGAATCGTTCCGACTCCTTGACGAAGCCGTTATTCCACATCTCTGATGTCACCAGGTTGATGAGGTACGAAGGGAATAGCACCTCCTTGTCCGACGGTGGCGGGGCGGTGTTGGGAGACGGGATCTTGAGGTTTCGGATCAAGCCCATCGTGACCTCCTCGTTGAGGCCATCCTCGTCCGCAAGAAGGCCTTCAAGCTCCACTTCGATATTATCGACGCCAGGAATGAAGGTCGTGCCAGAAAGATTCTGACGATGTGCCGTGCTAGTGACGGCCATGGAGACCGGCCGAGGATTATAAGTACCGCTAAAACGATCAAGCTCGCGGGGTTCCGCACCGGCGCTGCGACGCTTCGGCTTTTTGGACGACACGAGATTGATGAGCCCCGTAGCTGCTGGTGCTGCTTGTGATGTGCCGTTGGTAAGATCTCCGTTGACAGGCGCATTTCTCCGAGCCAGCTCGAGGGCGTCTCGAAGAGCCTCCAGTTCCTGCCTGAGACTCGTGTTGTCCTTCTCGTGCTGAGTACTTGTCCTCCTCGCTGTCTCAAGCTCCGTGTTTGTGTTGCGCAGGGATTCTCTGAGCTCCCGCTCCTCTTCCTGCATCCTCTTGATGTTCACCGTTGACTCGTCAAAGGCCACCTGGAGTTTCTTCATCTCATCCTCCATGGCTTGCAGTCGGGCGACCGCGATGCCTGCCTGGTTGGCTTCTGTCTGAAGCTCCTTCGTTCGGGCTTCCAGAGCGTTGTGGCGGTTCTTCCACGACTTGATCTGTCCCTCGTAGTTCTCCACCTGTGATGATAGGCCCTTGTTCTTCTCCTTCATCGAGCCCAGAGACTGCGTTAACTCAACGACCTTGTTCTCAAGCTTGTACGAGATCTGCTTCAGATCGCGGGCCTCCTCTCGGACCTTCTTGTAGTCCTTGCGGGCCGCCCTACCACGCCACAGGCTCTGGATCAGCACCACCTTCTGGCGGTATTGCCTCCAAGAACGGAGCTGTCGCCGCGACCTCCATGATCTCTGGATCACAAGCGCAGCGTTGCCAAGTCTTGTCTCCATGATATTTTTCCTGCAGAGGTAGCCCTTGGCGGCTGACTCGAAGAGTACCATATCTCTCCTGATGCCCAGGAAGACCTTTCGCTGCTTCTGTCCCCGCCAAACGCGCTGGATGGTGGTGGCAGCCCTGATCTTGCGAAGGTCTTGGACCTGCTTCCGGGCCTTCCAGGCCCTGGTGGCAGACTGAGTGCGGATGATAGCCTCACGGGCGTCAAGGTAGCGGCGTCGGTAGTACTTAGCTCTCAAGTTCTTCTGGATCATGATGGCACAGTCGTTCAGGCGGGTCGTACGGAGATTTTCCAAGAAGGCAAGCATGCCAGCTCGGAAGAAGATCTTGGTGAGACCGAGCTGGTACTTATCAAGACCCTTGCTGTTGCTTGTTCCGAAAGCCTTCTTAAGGATGAAATCGGCCATGTCACGGATTTCCGACGTCCATTGCGAGGACTGCACCAGCATATAGTATCGGAGCGCAAACTCTTCGTAGGTCCAGCGCGTAGGATAACCCGCACAGCTAATGCGAACGGTCTCGAGAACACCACAAGCACGGAGCTGGCTGAGAACCATTGGTCCCTCAAACATCCAAGCTTCCTTGGCCTCGTTGGGCTTGATACAGCGGATGTAGTGGACATCCGTGTTGTTGATGGTACTCATGAGCTCGATCAGCGAAGACCGGAAGATGCCTCCAAGAGTGGGCTTCCTGTTTACAGCGACGCCGATCTTCCTACCAGCAGCGGGCTTAACGGCGTTGGAGGAGGAAGAGGCCGCATCCTTTTCTCGTACGGCTGAAGCAGCCTCCAAAACCTGCTTAAGGAAGCCATTGGTCGTGGCACGGAGGACAGCCATATGCTCATCAGGCACTGTATCACGGTTCTTCTCAATGAAACCCTCAGACTCGTAGGTGACATCGATGGCATAGTGACAGACGGTGAAAGCAGATTTGCCAAATCTGGGCTTCTTGTAGAACTTGTGCTTATCAGTGGAGAAGTTGTGGTGAAGCTTGGTCACGAACTGCTCGTCTGATCCCATGGGAAGGCGAGATTCTTCATCAAGCAGGGTGAGAATACCCATCCTGCCCTCAATCAGATCGATACAGGGCTGGTTGTCGGAAAAGTCGATAAAGGTCCAATCGATCTGCTCCCTCAGGTACTCTTCTTGCTCAAGCTTGAAGACGTGCTGGTTGAATTCCTGCTGGAGCTTCTCGTTGGCATAATTAATACAGAACTGCTCGAATGAGTTCTTGGCGAAATGCTCGAATCCATAAATATCCAGAACACCAATAAACGTGGTGACACGGCTCAGGACCTCGTCGGTAGCCAGACTGTGGTTGATGATGTCAACAAGCCAGTCAAAGAGGCTCGAGTAGATGAACTTGGCGACGGAATCTCGGACAACAATGGCCTGGGCCTGGCTCAGATTCGACGTGATCTTCTCGCCACGAGTAACAAGCTGCTTCTTGACGATCCACCTGGCAAACTCCTCGGCCTTGACTCCGAGAATGTCACAAGCACGCTCCAAGGAAGGCTCTGTAGGGGCCAAAACACTATCGTTGCGCGAAGCCGTGATTTTGACGTTGCCGAGATGCAATAGACCAGCCAGCAGCTTGAAAATGTCTGTTTGCTGGGCGTCTGAGACACCAATGGTTGACAGAGACTTCTTGGTCGCTTCAAATTCAGCCTTGTCGTCTACACCATCGATGGTCGGGCAGTTTCCCTGGTTCAGGCATTCGAACTCCTCAACAGGGAGAAGGTGGAGTTCTTCCCGTTCCTTCTCAGAAGCACCAGCAACAAGCTGGTAGAAAATATGGTAGTTTCGCTCCTTGAGAGGCTGGAAAACCAGTCGAGAACGCTCGAGGAGATATGTTCTGATCTTGGCACCAATGATGTTTGTATGCTCGTCGAACATGATCTCGATATACTTTCCGAATCGGGACGAGTTGTCGTTTCGCGTCGTCTTGGCGTTACCGAAGGCTTCCATGATGGGGTTGGTCGCGAGAATCTGCTCCTCGGTCTCGCTCATAGCTTCGCCTCGTTTTGAACGGCCGCCAGGGTTGTCGGGAGACTCTCTTGTAGCGAAGTAGCGCATGATGTACTTGGCGCTAACGGTCTTTCCGGCACCAGACTCTCCGGACACAACAATAGTCTGGTTCTTCTGGTCTCGAACCATGTCTCTGAAGAAAAGGTCTGGTCAGGTCGTGTTCTGCGCAAGGTGAAGTCTCAATGGGAAAACTTACATGAAAGCCTCCTCGGCAATAGCAAACAAGTGAGGTGCCTGGGTCGCTCGCTGCCTTCCAGCATAGACCTGGACCATGCCCGGGACGTAAAGCGAATCCACTCGCGCAAAGGGATTGGTAGCGATGAGGACAATTCCACTGTACGTGTAGATCTCTTTTTGTAGGTATCGTAGCCGAATCGCCTGCAGGACTGAAAGGTGTCAGCGTCAGCACCAGCGCGGCAAAGCTTCCCCGCCCCAGGCGGAAAGTTGGACATACCGGCAGGTTCGTTGAGATGAGACAGGTTTGTCAAGTCATCGCTGGCTTCGAGTATGGACGGGTTCATCAGGGGCGGCAGAGACGGATGATTGCCGCTCTGGAGGGCCTCGGCGGGAACCTCGATATCCTTGGTCTATAGGGACGAAAGTGCGGTCAGCTAGTGGCTCTGCGCAAGAGAGACGGCGGTGCAGGAGAAAACATCAGGGAGAAAGCGATCATGGTACGAACCTCGCCATTCTCGAGCTGGAAGGTGAGCTTGGCCTTGGAACCATCAATAGACTTGTCGATGAGCTCTGAGGCTACCCAGCCCTCGGCAGCATCAGGCTGCCATGCCCGTGTGCCAACCTCGTAGGTCGATGCCATGGCGGCAGTATGACCAGGCGCAAGGCCGGTAGGTGCAGGACAAGAATATGGAGGCGACTATAACGAAGCGGCAACGAGAGCAGCGGTACTAGGGGGCGAAAGAGGCTGGACGGTCGCGGGAGGCATTCATTCGCAAGCGGGAGTGTATAGGGAGCAGCGCGGCCGGTCGAGGGGACGGAGGTGCGAGAGGTATCCGTCAACGGCGCTCGTGATGGCCGAAGGGCGTTATGCGATCGATGCAACCCGCAGGTTTATTGTGCCGGTTGTCGAACGTTGCCTTGAGGCGTTGCGCAAGTCGTCGAGCTTGGTATCAAAGATGACCCCGTATCGAAGCAGGACGGTGAAGGAAAAGACGCTGACAAGGTGGGAAAGCAGGAGCTTGGTGTCCCGTTATTTGATTTCCCGCGGAACGCACTGGAAGCTCGCCGACAAGGGAAGAAGTCGATCAAGGCAATGTAAAGCGAAAGACCTTGGAGAGTCAAAAAGTTATGGGATGCAGTGATGCCAGCACGCGTTTTGCTCCTGATTGAAAGGCCGGGCGGGTTACAGCCGCGCACGGGGCACTGGAGAAGAAGCCCAGGAACAGGGGGGCGGGGCAGGCTCTGTTACAGAGGGGCAGTACCTAGGGGTTTGACTGGGGGTACACTCCACTACAACACAAGGCCAAGGACTACAAGCGTTCACGAGCTAGAGTACATTTGTCCCTATCACCGTCACCCAGCCTTCGGTTCCTGGACGCTCCTGGCCTCAGTGGGATTAGGGGCTCAAGGCCGCTCCCGGGAGCCAATGAGGGGCCGACCCGTCCACGTCTTTTGACTGTCTTCGGTCTCTTCTTAGTCCGGGGGGAGAAGAAGCGAGACATGTCTTTTTTCAATCATCAACAGCGAACAGTCGCGTCTCGAGCAGCGTCGGCACTGTGCTACAGCAAGGCGGTGGGAAACATGGGGCAGTCGGTGAGCGCGCAGGCAGGTTTCTCGGGAGGTTCCAACCCAGAACGGCGGCTCTTTGTGAAAAGGAGAGTCTGATGCAGACCTTGATGAATCAAAGCGTACCTAGGCCCCTTAACTTTGACGATCAAACATCTCTAATTAGAACCCGCAGCGTGCCTAGAACAGCTTCATATGAATGTCTACAACGTGTGCTCTCTGAGGTTCAATCAATGATAATGCTCTACACGACGAATGCCAGATGTAAACAGCTCCTTTTCGTAAAGGAGCTGCCAATCCTAAATTACCGGGTACACGATGACCAACACTCACATGAGATACAACCTCCAAACCCAGGGCAGTCAGGTAATCCATTCATCCCCCACAAGTACGTACTTAAGACGGCTGCATTACCCGAAACACCTGGCTCCTTCAAGAAACAGCCTAGGACAAACTCAACATCCAAGTTTCTCCCCGGAGAAACCCCGTTGCGTTCGACCGGATTTCGACCGGTCCGGCTGACACAGGCTTCGGCCATGTACTGTACGTAGGTACGTTTTCAAGTCCCCAATGCTCGTCAGACGCCGGCTTCCCTATCTACAGCTTGTTTCCCACAGCTTTGCAATGCATTAGATCTTACATCCCCAACATTCAGCCATCCCCTGGAGTCAAGAAACTCAGTCTGGCTTACCTGATCAGGACTAGTACTTCCCCAGAACCTCTTATCTCTTCAATACTTATAGTGAACCAAGTATATAAGATCGGTTTACATAAGTTATCACCAATATATGCAAGTGAACGAGTCTTTGTATTTCTTCTGATCTGTACCGGATTGATCCTATCTTGGTTTCTAAGTTGCGTTGAAGCTATCCGTAAAGAATTTTCTTTTCGTTGAAGTACGACGAATCCATCACTTCCATTATCCATATACTCCATACGGTGCTATCGATTCAGCCAATTGATTTCGGCCATTATTTCTGTGTCACCAGCCGCAAAAACCAACCCCTTTTTGTACCCTCACATTCTTGTACCTACTTTCCTCGACGTTTCCGTCTGCTTGCCCTCTAGAAACTTTCCCAGCCATGATCGACGAATCGTGGGCTGGGGTTTCGAGTCGCACTCAATTATCCAATGCATCAATGCGTCAGTGAGATCCCGGGGAGAACGAAGAACGGGCCGCCCCCTTTATTTCCCCTTCTCCATGTCCATGGCATGACCCGTGCGCAGTTGGTCGCATCGCGTTTGTTTTGTTCCACGATCAAGGGTTGAACCTGCGGTCGCAATAAGGCCCCTGCTTCCATTATCTAATAAAGGACGCGGGTCATGATGCGAGCTGTGCGAGGACACATTAGCTTGACGTTTTCAATACAATTGCAACTGTTCAACTTACAGCTGAGACCCTCGAGGCTTTCAAAGATATCCTTGATCTGCTCATACTTGACTTTGCTGACATCGGCCATGAGGTAGGCAACGTCGCCTCTGCTGTCACTGATCTGCTTGTCGACGTTGTGGTCGCCAAGAATCTCGTTGACCCTTCGGAGCACACCGGGAACATTTCGGTGGATGAAGATGACCTGTATTCTTGAGTCAGCAAACTTTGATCCATGTTTCCAACCAGACCAATCTTACACGAGCGGTGTCCGACTCATCCAGGGTGACCGAGCGCATCTGCACTTCGGGCACGTTAACGCTTCCCAGAGTGATACCCTGGTTGATGTAGCGGACCAAGGCCTCGCTGACTGATGAAAGAGTTAGCAACGTCACCGTTAAGAACTAGATTATGCCCACATACCCTCAATGCCGATGGCACGCTGGGCCTCCTCAGTGCTACCGCCGATATGAGGGCTCAGGATAAGGTTTTTCAAGCTCCTCAGGTCCTCGCCCCAGGTGTTGAGGTCGTTGGTGAAGTAGTCGCCGTTGGCAGCAGGTTCCTGAGGGAACACATCGAGAGCGGCACCAGCAACCTTGCCGGAACGGCTGGCCTTGATAAGAGCAGGGATGTCGACAACGCTGCCACGGCTAGCATTGATAAGGTACGCGCCGGTCTTCATCTGCTCAAACTGAGCAGTCGACATCATATTGCGGGTCTCGGGCAGATCGGGGACGTGGAGCGTGACAAAGTCAGCCTCCTGGAGGAGGTTCTCGAGGGTGTGAACCTGGCTGGCGGTTCCCAGAGACATCAAAGTCACGACATCATAGTAAATGACATTCATGCCCATTGCCTCGGCCAGAACGGAGAGCTGGGAGCCGATGTGACCGTAACCGACAATACCTGCGCGCCGTCGGCATTAGCCTTCAAGTCCTGTTTATAGTGATATGCGACACAGCACATACCCAGAGTCTTGCCACGAATCTCCCAGCACTTGGAGCTGACCTTGTTCCAGGTACCGCGGTGCATCTCATTGGATCGGTCGCCGAGCTGACGGGCTAGGAAGATGATCTCGCCAATGACAAGCTCGGCGACACTGCGAGAGTTGGCGAAGGGGGAGTTGAAAACGGCAATACCCTGCTTGGCAGCATAATCGAGGTTAACCTGGTTGGTACCGATGCAGAAGCAGCCAATGACGAGCAGGTTCTTGGCCTCGCTGAGGACCTTTTCGGTGAGCTTAGTCTTGGATCGGATGCCAATGACTTGGACGTCACTATCGCGACAGTTTTATTAGCATATATGGTGGGGTAAAAAGGAACTCGAGAACGAGGGGCAATGCTGAGAGTGGCAATGAGGGGCACGATCATCACCACATGAAAAAAGTGAGCAATGGCGGGGCATTCATGCTACGACATACCGGATCTTCTCAATAAGCTGGTCCTCTGGAAGGGAGGTCTTGAGGGCCTCAACTTGGTAGCCCTGCTTCTTCAGGATCTCCTGGCCAGTGACATTGACATTCTCGAGCAGCAGGATCTTGATGTCCTTGGTGTTGAATGGCTTGAGGGCCTTGGGCGCAGAGCGGCTGGGGAGGTTGGCGGCCCAGCTAGCGGGAGGAGAGTGGAAAGAGGCGATGGGAGAGGTTGAAAGGTTCTGGTCCCAGCTATGGGAGACTTCTCGCTGGGCAGCAGCCGAAAGGCTAGCCGTAATGTTCTGAGGAGCAGGCGCCATGATGATTGTGGTGATGGTTGATGTGGTGTTGGAGAAGGACGATGGAGGGGCAGAAAGACGGTGGGGTGGTCGGGGTAGGCTTTATCCAGAACGTGAGTATAGGCAGTTATGGAAAGTAGAAACAACTCGCTGGCGCCTTTGGGAAGCAAGTATTGCAATATGAATAAAATTAGGTGTGGGAAATCCGTCAATGTCCGATGGAGGGATCTAATGGAATTTATGATGCGATCAAGCTCAATTCCAAGTCTAGAAGCTATGATGACTCCTCCGTCTTCGTTGGTGGACTGGGCTGTCTTGTGTAAGATGTACCTCGACTTTGGATATCGGCCCGGGCATAACATCGCCTTGGACCTGCGACGGGCCGGACCCAGCAACGGTGCCCACGTGTAGAAGGCTTCTACATAGTACCGACTTCCGATACCTGAGTCATCCCTTGATTGATGCCATCGCTGTCGAATCAGAGCGCAATTGCTGCTTGTGCAAAGTCGCGGCGGCATCAGGGTACCCTTGCAGGCTCTAGGCCACTTGTAGTGAAGCTACGTGAACGCGACGTGGTGGAGAGGATTGAGCGTGACATGGAGCGAGAGAGAAAACTTTTCCTCCCCGTTGTCGGCCCTGGGCAAGTTTCAAGTCGTTCGACATCGAGGAGGAAAGCAACGAGTTGGAAGCCTTGTTCCTTTGTTACCTTAGCGAATCCCTGGGATTGACTGGACGCGCTTAGAGGAGCCCGGCCCTGAATAGGAGCCCCGAGGAAAGCCATTTCCACTTTTATAAAAAAAAATGGCGGCAGATTTCCTTTGCCCTTGACCGATATAGGCAATGCCACCATGCCGTCATGCAATGGCGTCAGTCTCTGCATTCGTCCGGCGGCACGTAGACGTTCGGTTACTGGTGATGCGTTGCCGCTTCCAGAAGTCCCGCGGGCGGAGGTGGTAGAATATGTTCATACGCGCTTGAAGCCCGTAACATGATATGCAGCTCGGCGGCCGAGGTGGCGGAGCTATTCGGCGGATGTACGGGGATCACACCGGAGCTCAACTTGAGACCCAGGTATCATGACATCCAAATGGTTCGCCGGCTGCTGACAAAAAGTACTAAATCAGCCGTGAATTTATCATGGTAGGCTCTCAATTATTAATCATATTTTCCCTCCAACATGGAACTTATACTGAGGACCTCGGCGAAACGCAGTCCTTGCCAGTTGAGATACTCTTACCCTACATCTGCACAACCACTTGAATTCAACGTTGTGCGAGAATTTTAACTAGCTAGACTATTCATTAACAGCACTTCATGCTAAGTAGAGTTACTATCAAACTAGTTAATTGTCTTGGCCTATGGTCAGGTTGTGCCGTTTAGCATGGCCATTCCATCTCCGTGTTTATGCATTGGTCTATCGCATGAACTGGGACATACTCCCAGAAGGATCACGACGTGGAAACCTGGCCAATCATATCCACTGTCCCAACAATCACCTTCAACATTGACTCTTACCTAAAGAGCAAGCCGAATGGGAGAATCCTCTGCCCGTGCCGTTGGCAAAGTTGTAACACGGGCGAAATCATGAATCTCCAAACACGTGGGTACCAAAGTTGATGAAACCTCACCGCACTAATAGTGGAGGCCTTGATCACACGGCTTCTGCCTGCAAACCCATTGCTCCAAATATGGCATCACACAAGGAACAAGCTTTGCTATTGCAACAACATTAGCTTACATTGCGGCAAAAATCTCATTCTCTATGTATTATGCACCTGGAAAACCCTTGCACCCTTGAAAGAACCATCCGTCACTGCCTTACCTCCATGCCGGGAACGAAATTAACATCATTGTAAGTAAAAAACAAAGACAAGAACCCCGAAAACGAAGAAAAAGCGAGGCTGCAAGAAAACAAGGGAAACATGAGATGCGGGCCGACTCTGGCCTCCGGCTGTCTATGAGATGGTTTCCAGTCCCAGAGTTTGCTGCAAACTTTGGCGGTAGCTGCAAACGATGCCTATCAACTGACCATGCTACCTTTATTGAAAACGGCACCGGCTGGATCGCCGACCTGCTTCAACCGCTTCCTGCTGCTGTGGCCTTTTCTCCCGTCGTTCGCCTCCCGTCCATTTTCCGAGATAGATCGGTGGCTTATATGAAATCCTCAAACCCGACGAAACCCTTTCATGTCATAAATGTGTGAATGCGTGGCGATGCGTGTCGTTACTCCGCTCAGCTCTGTTTGCACTCGGCGGCCTCCTGCTTGGGCTTGCCGGACTCATCCTGCGATGGGGGTTAGCTTTGCTATAGTTGGTTGGTTACTCTGTCACGTACGTCGTCATCGGACTCCTCCTCCTCGTCGTTTTCCTCGCTCAGGTCGTCCTCATCCTCGTCATCGTCGTCGTCGTCGAAGTCGGCACCGTCGAGCTCGTCCTCGGAGATCTCCTCAAAGGCAAGAGCCTCGCCGGTGAACCAGTCGATAGCCCGAGGAATCAGCTTCTCCTTGATGTCCTCACCGAGCTGGTAGTCGAGCTCGAGGCGCTCCTCAATATCCTCCTCGGCATCCTCGTCATCGTCATCGGTAGGAGCCTTGGGTGGTGAGAAGAAGTTGAAGAAGGACTCGGTGGGGACGGTCTTCTTGACAATACGGGTCTGCTTGGTGTCTAAATTTTTTTGTCAGTGATAGTGCCCCAAAAAGCCATATTGACTGTAAAGACAAAGATAAATGTAAAATATGTCACTCACTCTTGTTTCGCTGCTTCTTGCTCTCAACACGGACAGTGAGGTCACGGCCGGGGAGCCACTCAATCTTGTCACCCTCGGCGTGGTCGTAGATGAAGTCGCCGCCGTAGCCGCTCTCGTTCTGGTAGAAGTAGGTCTTGGTGATGGTGGTGTTCTTGAAGAAGTCGTTGGGAGCGAACTCGAAGATGAGACGGAAACCGGGCTTGTCGAGGTACTCCATGCGGATGTCAATGACGTGCTTGAGGGCAGCCTCATCGCGGTCGGTGATCATCTCAGCAAGAGAGATCTGGTTCTTCATGGCGGAGAGCCAGAACTCGGGAATACCGGAGACGTTGTCGGGGATGTCGGACTTCTGCTCAGTCTTGGGAGCAGCACCCTCGGCCTCAGCCTCGGGCTCGTCATCGTCCTCCTCGCCAGCCTTGACCTCGTCCTCGGTGGGCTCAGACTTTCCGTTGATGATGGCGGAACGCTTCTCGTAGAGGGGAGAGAACTTGGCGAAGTACTTCTTCTCGAGCTGGAGAACCTCCTCCTGGAACTCGGCCTCGAGCTTGGAGTGGTCCTTCTGGATGCCCTTGAGGCCGGCGACACGGCGACGGACGGGAGCGGGCAAGGACTCGATGTAGCCCGAAGATTGGCCCACGAGGGAGCCGAGGCGGCCCTGGATCATCTGGATGAGCTTAGGGTTCTGGGCGAAGACGGAAGCCGCGGCGGCACGGTCTAAATCTTCTGCAGCGGGGTTAGAAAAAGGTTCTTTTTTTCTTGTCTTTCGTCGGGTTCAGATTTATCAAATCCATGAGAAACTGAGGCGGGATACTCACCCTCCTTAATGCTGGCGACGCCCGGCTGCTGGGCGTGGGAGGAGATGGGAGCGTTGTTCGCGGGTGTGTTTTGAGGCGTACTGAGTGAAGGTGGGGTAGTTAGCATCGTGGTCCGTGAAGCCGCGGGCAAAACAGCAACGATAGACGATGTCGAGAGACGAGGAGACGACTTACGGAGCGATAGGCTCAGGGCGCTTTCCGCGAATCGGTTCGGCCATGATGTCTGATTTGAAGGTGATCCAAAGAAGCGCTTGGGATAAACGTCTTGGGGAGACGAAGGTGAGTTGAGAGGGAGGAAAGGAAGTTGAGAGAGCGGCGGCCGTTGACGTTTGCTAAATTCTGGTGGGGGGCGATAAGTTGAAAAAAATTTGGGCACTGGGTTTGGTACCAGCAGCGCTCTCACTTGTTGGGCCGCCCAAGCTCAACTGGTCGATCGCCTAAGAAAACCCAGACTGTGTGAGGGGGGGAGCCTCTAGCCTGCAAAGAAAGGCGGGAAGAGAGGAGTGGAGTGTGGAGGCGCTGTAAGAGAGCGGAGAAGGGAGATGGGTAACAACAGAAGGGAAGCCCTGAGCGTGGAGGGTTGCATGAGCCACAGGAGGGACAGTGCATTGCAGTGAATAACCGCACTTTACCACGCTTGCTTACACCGCTGCTACCGAACTGTGTGCCGGGGCTCGTGGCGTACAGGCCTCGTGATTCGCTCCGAGTCACCGATTCGCAGCCAAGGGAAGCACTCGCCACACTTTACAGAGATCGCCACACTTTATAGAGATGGATTCCAGGACCTCAGATCCCTTGCCGTCCAGTCATCCTCGCTAGGTGCCTGTCCGTCCACCTGCCAAGGTGATCCTTTAGCTGCCCGGCCCTTCTTCTGACGCTTTAAAAGGGTTGGAATGGTGGCGTCCCAAATCAGGAACAGCACGTTCCTGATATGTACGTATTCCGTAACTCACTCTTTTGTTGACTGGCGATACCCGGCCTCGCCCGATGGGGAACAATGGGGTTTGATAGCTGGCTCATAATCTCGGGTGTTGCATTGCCCTTGCACAAGCGAGGTTAACCCCAAACAGCGATTCACACTGAAGCCCCGGCCAAGAAAGACAAAAATGCTGGTCAGCCCTTGGCTCGGATGGAAGGGTTGAAGGGAGAATGGTCCAACAAGAGCCAATGCTGCATCGTTATTACCCCTACGTGATAAAATGGGACTCGCGCGCACTGTGGTAGACCCTGCGTCCTTTGACACTGACGTTCACGATTGGCTGAACCATGGTCAATGGCCGATACCAACAAGTCGACAGCATGCGTCACGACTCGCGCCCTGCTGTTACGCGGACCAGGCAGACCGCCCAGCTTTCTTTGTCACAGCTCATCCGCCAAGGTTGTTATTGCTTTTTTATGCTTCTTTGCAGCGACTGTCTGGATTGAAGCTTGTCGTGGCCCAAGAACAGCCATGTATTGCAATCATGCAGTTGCACTCATGGATCACTCGATCTGGAAGTTTCGGATAGAATAGACACAGATCATACTACTCAGGGGCTCTTGAAAATCATTCACATGAACCTTCTACCCTTGAACATCAGCCAGTAGATTTCCTCGACAGCACATGCATGTTTGTGAAGTTGCTCTCCCCTCATGTTGATGCAGCCTTGCATCTAGTAATCGGCAATCAACCAATCATGATTGGCGGCGGGGCAAATTCGGCATCAATTCGCAAAAACTGCCCTCAGCCTGGTCAAAGCACGAGAGCTCAAGCCAACGACGTAATCCTGTCGCGACGTCGACCCATCCAATCACCGCACAACTTTTATTCCAACATCAAGTATCTACATACCATGAGATACGAGCCTCCCTGATACATATAGATGGAAGACGACGCTCCTTTCAGTCCGGACCAGGGCCAGACTTACCATCACCATGGTGGTCGTCAGGGGCCCAACGGGCGCGTCTCTCTGTATCGACTCAATTCCAACCAGAGCAGATCCAGCATCTTCGAGGATGTTGAAATGGCCCATGAAGAGGTATGCGAAACGCTCAATTCGAATTTTATTCATTTTTCGACTGAGCTGACTTCTTATCGACCAGCTCTACTCTGGACCTGTTGCCGAAAGTCTACCCACCAGCGTATCGGCATTCTCCCACCGAAGGCCTCGCGCCGACTCGACGACTAGTTTCACCTACTACGACGACGAGACCGGGGGGTTCCCGGATGATGATGACGACGACGCGGAAAGTGTAGCCGTTCAGAGCGTGGCTGGCGACTATGTCCGTCGCAGCGTCTCGGACATTGGGGACTTGGAGTTTGGAGTTGTTGATGGCATCGATGAGGAGGACGAGGAATCATCAGACCGAGACTACCGGATATCGGAGGACGATTATGCCCCTCGCCGACGTTCATCAGCATACTCTCGGAGTTCAGTACATGCCCGTCTCTTGCGACACGACAGCACAACCAGCATTGGAAGCTTCCGCCACCGTGGCCGCACCAGCCAGAAAGTTTACATGGTCAACGAGGATCTCACCATCGCGATTGCTGGCTTTAGCACTAGCCGGGTTGGCTCCTCTATCTATATGCTTTTATGCATTCTTACTTGCGGCCTGGCTTATCTACTCTTCCGCTGGATGCCGCGATGGTATGTTGGTCTTGTTGGCCGAGCATGTTCTCTACGGGACTGCGAATGGGTCGTTATTGAGAACCAATGGGGTGAGCTAATCACCATGCCGGTGCGCTCTCAACCGTATGGCCGGCCCCTGTCTTCAGTCTTTGGAATGTCCGAGAAGTACTACTCGGACGCCTTTGATGACGACAACGACCCAATTGTTGATGACCTCCGAACCCTTGATTACCGTTATATCCGACTTTGCTTCCACACTCTCAAAGACAAGTTCATGCTTTGCAACGGATGGAAAGACCCGAACTGGACCGATGTGCGACTCACTCGCACGGGACTCGATAGCGATGAGAAGACCGTCCGCGAGGTTGTCTTTGGCAGCAACCTCATCGACATTGAGCAAAAGTCGATGAGCCAGCTTTTGGTAGATGAGGTGCTCCATCCCTTCTACGTTTTCCAAATTGCCAGTCTGGTTCTCTGGTCTTTGGATAGCTACTACTATTATGCGGTTGCCATCTTCCTCATGTCTGTTGGTAGTATTGCCGCCACGCTCATCGAGACCCTGGCCACCATGAAGCGCCTTCGCGAGATTTCTCGCTTTGAATGCGACGTTCGAGTTCTTCGCAACGGATTCTGGCGGTTCATTAGCTCGAGCGACTTGGTTCCCGGCGATGTTTACGAACTCAGCGATCCCAATCTCACCCAGTTTCCAAGCGATAGTCTCTTGCTGACTGGAGACTGCATTGTCAACGAAAGCATGCTGACTGGCGAGTCGGTTCCAGTTTCGAAATTGCCAGCGACCGATGAGACTCTGCGCTCGATGGACCTGCAAGCTTCGTCTGTCACTCCTGAAACGGCCCGGCATTTTCTCTTCTGTGGTACCAAGATCATTCGGACGAGGCGGCCTCAAGAGGACCAGGATGGCGACGCCGTTGCGCTCGCTCTCGTTGTTCGAACTGGTTTCAATACTACAAAGGGATCTCTTGTGCGATCAATGCTGTTCCCGAAGCCTTCTGGCTTCAAGTTTTACCGTGATTCGTTCCGGTATATCAGTGTTATGGCTATCGTTGCTGCTATTGGGTTCCTTGCATCTCTGGTCAACTTTATCAGGCTCGGCTTAGCATGGCACCTTATTGTTGTGAGGGCGCTTGACCTCATCACTATCGTCGTCCCTCCCGCGCTGCCTGCTACCCTGACCATCGGAACCAGCTTTGCTCTGAGCCGACTGAAGAAGAAGCAGATTTTCTGCATTAGCCCTCAGCGAGTTAACGTTGGCGGAAAGATTGATCTCATGTGTTTCGACAAGACAGGAACGTTGACCGAAGAGGGTCTGGATGTCCTGGGTGTGAGGGTTGTCGACCGCGACTCTAAGAAATTCAGCGAGATCATTACCGAGCCGCAGATGCTACTTGCTGAAGCTACGCGGCAGAATGCCCAGGATAGTTTCCGAGCAGCCTTGCACACCATGGCGACTTGTCACTCACTGAGATCTGTCGACGATGAGCTGGTGGGCGACCCTTTGGATCTCAAGATGTTTGAGTTTACTTGCTGGTCGTACGAGGAGGGCAAGCAGAACTTCGCTGAAGGTGAAGACGAGGAGCAGGGCGGACTCGCGCCCTCAATCGCAAGGCCTCCGAATGTAAGGATTTTGTTGACCCTATCCTGAGGAACCTGCTGCTAACATTCGGACAGGCAAACCTCGAACTCGGTGTTCTCAAGACGTTCGAGTTCGTTTCTCATCTGCGACGAGCCAGTGTGATTGTTCGCCAATTCGGCCAGAAGAGTGGTGATATTTTCGTCAAGGGTGCTCCAGAGGCAATGAGGGAGATTTGCCGACCGGAAAGCTGTAAGTGTTGCGTATCTTGTGCATTCTAGAGTAGCTTTTCTGACCATAAACAGTCCCTAGCGATTATGATGAGCTCCTCTCATGGTACACACACAAAGGATATCGTGTCATTGGTGTGGCCAGTCGTCATCTCAAGAAGCTGAGCTGGGTTAAGGCTCAGAAGATGACTCGAACTGATGTGGAGAGCAATCTCGACTTTGTCGGCTTCATCGTCTTCGAGAACAAGCTAAAGCCATCCACAGCGGGTGTTTTGGAGGAGCTTCTGGCATCCAACATTGGCTCTGTGATGGTGACTGGCGACAATATATTGACAGCCATTAGCGTTGCGAGGGAATGTGGTCTTATGGACCGCAATGCCCATTGCTTCGTGCCACGGTTCGTTGAAGGTAAGCTGATAACTCCCAATGGTGAACGACGGTGCTAACCTTGGTAGGTGACTGTCGCGATGCGGAAGCAAAACTCCAATGGGAGAGTATCGACAATAGCCTTTACACCTTGGATGAAACCACGTTGCTCGTGAGTTCTGATCTACTGAGAGTCTGAAGGGGTTGATTGAATCTAACACAAGTAGCCTCTACCTGCCCCTCCGGAAGACGACGCTTCCTTGCCTTATGACATTTCTAACTTGCGCAACTATACATTGGCCGTTAGCGGCGACGTTTTCCGCTGGGTCGTAGACTTTGCGTCGCCTCAGGTTCTGCAACGGGTTGGTTTCTTAGGTCCTCTACCTCTTGACTTTACTAATTATTCATGTAGATGCTTATCTCTGGCAAAGTGTTTGCGAGGATGTCCCCTGACGAGAAGCACGAGTTGGTCGAGAAGCTGCAGAGCATTGACTATACCTGCGGCTTCTGCGGCGATGGAGCAAACGACTGTGGTGCCCTGAAGGCAGCAGATGTTGGCATTTCTTTGTCCGAGGCCGAAGCTTCTGTGGCCGCCCCGTTTACCTCGAGAGTATTCGATATTGGCTGTGTGGTGGAGGTCATAAAGTAAGTTGACATGCGTAGTCGATGATATGGCGATCTAACAGTGTGATAGGGAGGGTCGAGCCGCTCTGGTGACGAGCTTCAGTTGCTTCAAGTACATGAGCTTGTACTCGGCCATTCAGTTTACATCGGTCACGTTCCTATACGCCAGAGCCTCGAACCTGGGAGATTTCCAGTTCCTCTTTATCGACCTGCTCCTCATTCTCCCGATCGCCATTTTCATGGGATGGGCAGGCCCTGCGCCAAAGCTCTGTCGCAAGCGACCTACCGCGGACCTGGTGTCGCGCAAGGTGCTTACGCCATTGCTTGGATTCATGATGATATGCATCTCCTTCCAGGCTGTGACTTATGTCACTGTCAAGGAGCAGCCGTGGTACATTCCTCCGGAAGTGCACCGTGATGAGCCCAGCATCAAGAACTCGCAGAACACTGCCCTCTTCCTGTTTTCTTGCTTTGAGTACATCCTGTCCGGAGTAATCCTCAACGCAGGACGTCCGTTCCGACAGCGGACTACGCAAAACTGTGAGTATATACCTATCGAGGCCGTGCAACCATGTGTAGAGCTGACACCTTTTCAGGGCCATTCGCGGCCACTATCTGCATTGCCCTTCTGATTACCACGTACATGATTCTTGTGCCGTCTCACTGGGTGTCCTGGCTGATGGAGCTGACCGAGATGAGCTGGGACTATGAGATGTTCCTGATTGGACTGGGCATCGCCTATTTCTTCGTCGCCTGGGCGTTTGAGCATTTCCTGGCTATGCGACTAGCTCGATTTATTGGCACGGCGAAGCAGCGGATCACAGGAAAGGCCAAGCAGCGCAAGCAATACAAGGTCATAATGGAAGCGGCTCGGGGTTGATAATTACAAAAGGTGGAAGCTGAGAGTTGTTGGTGTGGTTGATTTGTATACGACCACTGACAAGATAGAGAGAATGAAATAGGCGACTACGAGTTTGACATAGCCTCTTCGGAACGCTCGGATGCCCAAAAAGAGCGATAGCATGTATAGGAGGGCTAAGGAACCGAAAGGAATAGGCCCTTTCTCCATTTATGCAGAGTCATGACGTAGTTGATTCAGTCTGAGCATCACCAACCAACCACCAACAGCCTCGAGGGAGCCCATCAATGATTGATAAAAGAAATAGACGCAACTAACCTCCTTGCACACTTTACTATACCAGATAACTAATCAAGATTGAGCAAGTACACGCAAGCTCTTGGAAATAATACTACACAATGAACTACGGTGAGTCTTTACCACCGCCACGCTCATTCGAGACTCATGCTTCCTACCTCTTGAGTCTCACCATAGAGAATACCATCTGACACTCTTATAGACTGGATTCTCGATGGAGGTTACCTCCCCCACACCGTCATCCGCGTGGGCATCCGGCGCCAGCTCCGTGAGCGCATCGACGCTATTAAGAGCACCTCCCTGAGCGCCGCGTTTGAGCGCAAGATGAGCTATTTGGAGAATCTGCGCACGCGGCCCATGGCCATTGAGACCGACACGGCCAACACGCAGCACTACGAGGTCGGCACGGGGGTGCTGGCGGCGTGTCTGGGGCCGAGGATGAAGTACTCGTGCTGTCTATACCCCAATGGCGGGGAGACGCTGGGAGAGGCCGAGGAGGCTATGCTGGGCGAGTATCTGGAGAGGGCCGAGTTGAAGGATGGGATGAGTGTCTTGGATCTCGGGTGAGTAAACCTCAACCTGGCTATGTGTGACCAAGAAGGAAGTGAAAGCACTGGCTAACTCGTTGAATAGCTGCGGATGGGGTTCTGGCGCCATCTACTTTGCTGAGAAGCTGCCCAACTCACAAATCACCGCCTTTTCCAACTCGAGGACACAAAAGGAGTACATCGACTCAGTGGCCAAATCCAAGGGTCTCACAAATCTCCAGGTCATCACCGGCGACGTCGTTGACTACGAGTTTGAGCCCGAGTCCTTTGACCGCGTCGTCTCCATCGAGGTAGACAACTCTCATACTGCCGCTTGATAAGAACATTCACTGATAGCCACAGCTATTCGAGCATATGAAAAACTACGAGCTGCTCATGGCAAAGGTCTCACGCGCTCTCAAGCCCGGCGGCAAGCTCTTTGTGCACATCTTTGCCCACAAGACGGACCCGTACGACTACGAGGAGGGCTGGATGACGACGCACTTCTTCACAGGCGGCACCATGCCCTCGGCCGATCTGCTGCTGTACTTTCAGCGAGATCTCCAGATCAAGCGTCAGTGGTGGGTCAACGGCGAGCACTACTCCAAGACTTGCGAGGTAAGGAGTCCCCTGTCTCTCGGGAGTACTGATAGCTGACACCTAGTAGCACTGGCTGTCCAAGATGGTGGCGAGCAAGAGCGAGATCTGGCCGCATCTGGTTGAGACGTACGGCGAGGACAACGCGGCTACTTGGTATAATCGCTGGCAGATCTTCTACATGGCGTGTTCGGAGCTGTTTGCGTATGAGGGCGGAGACACGTGGGGTGTATCGCACTATCTCTTTGAGAAGCCGAGCGCGTAGATACCTAGCGAGCTGTACTTGTTTCTTTGCATATTTGATTCAATTCCTGAGCTTCTTCTGCCTATGTAGAATGCACCGAAGCCCACGTCTTTCGCAATGCCTCGGCGCCCAACATCCTGGTCGTTGTAGTTGTTTGGTTGGTGAAAGTGATCGTATATAGCCATCGTTTAGTGGTCCCAGGGGTGCTTGAGGCCGAGGAGAACAGCACCTGAAAGCCGTTAGCAACTGTGATATGGTGTCCGCCGCTAGGGGTGACGTACCGTCCTTCTTCGCCCTGTACATAAGCTGTCAACCCGAATTATTAGCCAAAATGCCACAAGTCCGAATCCATGATCCTCAAGCTTGGCCATTCTCCGAGAATGAGCCATTCAACCGGGGCGACTCACGAAGAACCACATGCCAGCGCCTAGAGCCGTCGCGGTGAATCGGTAGATACGGGGCACGTGAGCAACCGGGGGCTTAGGGGGCCCATTGAAGCTGTGGTGACCGTGACCAGCCATGATGAAGCTTTGCAGTGTGTCGGCCGGGAAAGATCGCTCGTTTCGGGGTCAGACTGGAGGAATTGAGTATGTTAGCACCGGTCGGGGGTGGGCGAGAGGGTATCTAGCGGCGGGAGCGAGCGAGAGACGTACGGGGAGACCGAATTGAGGGACGTGGACGAGACGACGAGGATGGTGATGATACGGCAATGCTCGCGATCTTGAATGGAGTCGTGAGCCGAGCCAATTCCCAAGAGGCCATGCTTAGGTAATGGGGGAGTATCATTGGTTGATGGGTGGATATGCAAGTATTCAACTGACGGATCGGCTTGATGCATGAATGAGCCGTGGCCCGCTATCGGAGTAGCACGTGCTACGTAGTACGTACGCCCAAGTGGATCTCCCGCCTTCCGGGTCTGGACCCAGTCTGAGGTAATGCGAGCGGCAGTGACAAGGCTGTCTGTCCCATGTCCAGATCGATCAAAGATACCACCTTGCGTCTAGGATATTGACATTCATACTAGACAAAATACTTCTACTATCCGTACATAAACTGCTATCACGTCTTCGCCGTTGATACTACATCTTTGTCATAGCAACGCAAGAACTCTAATTGCTCTTGGT